>KZ345330.1:90245-103936 GCA_002352805.1 Teladorsagia circumcincta
CGAGATAAAAAGTCTACACAGGACTCATCATTCACGGTTAAAACTTCATGTGAAAATATCGCACACAGCTATAGTATTTTGCCTTACTCAGATAGTCTTTGAGATTTCTCTTCTCTGATCTTCCTCGATCACGTGTCAGAGAAAAGTCTTAATCAGGAGATGTAGGCTCTGATCGGAGGTGAATACCAGCAAGTGGCCATCGTAGGCGACTACGTTCATGCAGTGTTCGATCGCGGCTCCAACTTTCAGAAGACCACCTGCTTGAAAGGAAAATTTTTTACTGCTTCGACATTCTTTGACATTCTGATTGCCACACAGCACATGGTTCCTGTATGCACGAAACGCACCTCAGGCGCAGTAGCGACGCAGATAAGTCTCGTCGCAAGGAATCTGGCAGCACTTCTGGTCTATTGAATCTCCGATTCTCAACTGATCTGAAACAATTTCAAATTAAGGACAATAGCGATATGTTCCTTCTCTGCAGTACTGCTAAACGATAGTTGTCATTATAAACTACTAAATATTAACTTGTTAACACTGGTCTTTGTGTGGAACTGAGCTGGTAATAGTTAGGAACAGCAAAATTCATTGTAGTGAATAAGCTTGTGACTAAAGGAACAAAATGTATTGAGAACTTCAACAGGGACAAATACATAAGTCATTCTATATCGGAAAGAAAGCGCGGGACTGAGAGTTCATCCCGGAGACTTTGTTGCCCATCCTACCCATCCAATAGGTCCAAACGAGTGGAAAAATGAAATTCTTTTGGAGAAAACTTGAGCCAGTGCGAGAAAGGGGTATCTCGTTCAGCTCCAGCGTGCATTTCTGAATTCTCAGTCTTGAGAGAAAACTAGAGGCGAAGAGAGCTAGCCTGCGAACTCAAGGTTACACAGTTCACGATTACAGGGTGGACCGAAATTATGGTAACGGAGACCTTATGTCACCTATAACAAATGGTAGCCATAAAACCGGGGAGCCCCAAAAGTGTTAAGGATCTGTCTGTCTGCCGTGTGTTTGTGTCACGAAATTCATAGCGCACGTCCTAGCAGTCATCTAGGGTTGATCCCAGTATATGATATAGGGGGCGGGACGGAAACATATTTCGCGGGGACCGAAGGTGATAATAGATGACGAGATTCGATAAGGGCGCTGAAACGCAAATCTCATATGACTCACAGCGGGTGTTCCAGCAGTAGTGAAGAGTGGTTCCAGCAAGTGATATGGAGCGTTGGCTGGAAACATATTTGGTGGGGGACAAAAAGTGATAACGGCAGATAAGGGCTGGTAAGAGATGCTGAAACGCAAAGCTCCCAAATTTCACTGCGGGTGTCCCAGCAGCAGTGAAGTGTTGGTTCCAACAAGTGATGTGGGCGATGAGACGGGAACATGATTGGTGAGAAACAGAAGGTGATTACAAATGGTAATTGCTGTTAATACCAGTATGCGTAAAAATGAGAGGTCGCTTGAAACAGATTCTAGTTAAGGAAAGCGTTTCATTCTCATTCCGGACATTTCAACTTCATTTTATTTGCGTTGTCAACGCCACGACAGCTACTTTCCCAGAGTTCCTAGGAATGTACTGTGGTTGTAGGAGAATGCTATTACGATTACTGGGTATCTCCATTTCAACATCATTACATCAATTATTATTCGACCGCCACATTATCCAGACCTTCAATTCATGGTGGTTGTTCACAAACATCAGTTTAGCTCCGCACTCCACCGCTCGTATCAAACGGTGAGCCTCAGTAAAAGAAGGCACCCTATCGAAGTTTTGCTAACGCTTTTCACGAAGCAGCTATGTGTTGGGTTCTTTAGCGGCGGCAGCCAACGCTACAGAGGCATCCACTTCCACTAAAGCCTACCGTTTCATGCACGCGGTAGTGTGCGGAGCTTAACTGGTTCTTATCATAAGACGAAACTAACTTGGGATTCAGAATGCCAGCTATGCGCACATACAGGACCTCACATGATTGTCAGATGAAGAGTAAATACGTGCATGGTGGCACGCGTCAAATGATTCCAATTTTCCTGCTGTACTTCTTCAATGGATCAAAGTTATTTAAAGTTTCAGTCTTCTTGCCTGTACGAGTCACCACCTTTTCCATCTCAGGTGATTCCAGACATATTCGAGCGTTCAACCATCACCCGTAAGAGCTTCTTTCACACCTTGAACTGATGCTTGATGTAGCACGCATCTTGACGGTTCAATAGGCTGGTATACCGTGATGTGGTCCCTCATTTTGAGAACTGGATGATATTTGGTTCTAGTAGGAAGAACTGTTTTCTAACACACTATTCTCAAAAACGAAGAGGAGAGTGAAGAGATAAAAAATGGGTTTGACTGTGCGCACTCGCGCTTACCATAACTCTGGCCCACCCTGTATAATTAGCCCATTTGTCTACCAGAGCTGTATTTGGAAGTCCCATAACCCTATCACACTTCAGCAGACACTAGAATAGGCATTAAGAAATATCAAGACTACTGTAGAACAGGACATATATTGGACGAAGGGTTTGGCAATAGTCTGTGTCAATCATTACGTGCAAAGCAACTTTCAACTACATCTGGTATTGTTTCGCAGATATTTAGCACACTGGCGGCTGGCATCATCGGACACCCTCTGTAGATAATGCAGTTGTACCAGATGCCTGAAAATTTTGTTCGGTAGATTTCTCCTATAAATGGTCCTATTGTACCGGAGCAAAGGCAATTTCAAGTCATCCAAGCGGGTCAACGGTGTTTGCAGGTCGTTCCTTCTTCCCCTGCGAGCGTTTTTGAGCTGCATACGGGATAAGTTCGTGAACGATCAGTTTTCTCAGTATCGCTTGAGGGTTTTCAGAAATGACTTGACATCTTGTGAGAGAGAGAATGCAGTTTACCTGACGGCTTGACAGCACCACACATTGCGATCAGCGTCTTTACAATTTGCATGCCGCAATATCGCTGCTGTGTTGACGAATAAACTATGTCGACGACGGTGGTAGTCAGTAGCGTTGCACAAATTACCATCCGCAGCAGATGAAGCATCTTCAGTCTCCGACGGGTGACAGTCTCAGATCCAGGGCTTCCTTGACTGGGCGGAGCGAGGAGAGGATTCAATCTGAGTGGTCGGTGTAAGAGGCTTAGCAAAGGGCACTAGCGACTTTGCTGTGAACCGAACGAGAATCGTTGGTGATAAAGCAAGCGCACATCCGCTGCGTTTTGTTGCAAAAGTGTGCAAATTTGTTGTTGGCGGAATCTCTGTTTGTCCACTGCTTGTCTACGCGCAGCGCACGTACGTATCTTTTCATATAGACGACAGCGCGAGTTTTGGCTTTTTTGGCCACGTGGGACAATCGTGATTTTGCCAGCTTCCCTCACATCCATTGGTCTAAAGTGATCAACGTGCAAGAAATGAATGGCAAGGACTTTTAGCAATGCTCGAAGGTACAGTATAATAGTGGGATTATGATCAGTAGGAATGGCGTAATGTTAGAGTAAATCCACGTCTCACGTACGCTGAAAAGAAGGATCAAGGGAATTACAGGCTGCTTGTTGCAATTGAATCATATAATTTGCGATCCGTAATGGTTTTTATTTACTCTTGCTATCCTTTCTTGTCCTCACGCTTATGAGAGAAAAGCAATAACGAGGAATGAAACTGACTTGAAATTTCGTTAGGCTCGAAACGCCTCTGCTGATTTGATGTATTGGGTTGTCGGAAAAGTCTTTGCGCATTTTCCTCTCACCTTGAAAAATTTTTGGGAATCGTTTTGAGACATTCATCGTGAGACGTGTGCAAACGCTAGTCATCGCTCCCTACAGAGCATTTCTACCGTGTCGTTTCACCACGAGTACAGCTGAGAAAATCGTGAAGCTGTATGGAAAGAATCCTCTGTGCAATACGTGGAAACTGGCAAACCATTATCCGCGTTATCAGAGCGCGATAGCGGTTCCATATTACCGTTCGAAAGAAAGAGGAATTATGGCGAAACAATATTTCTCGATCTGAACAAGAACAGGCTATCAAGACGATGAAAATTGGCACGGATATTTTGATTCACCGCTTACGCCGCACTTGATCCGACAGCTTTGTTGTTGTCAACAAGAAGTGGGGTCTTCATGGTAACCATACACGAAAATATCATTGGTTCGGAAGTGTGAAATCGAAGATACTAAAGCCGATTCCAGCACTGCAACCTGGGAGGCAATTTTCACGATGGGTGAAGCCGCGAACGCATTGCTCACCAAGAGCTCTTGCCAACGAGCTCCACAGTGGTTGGTGATCGACAGTGTTGCGAGTGGATGGGCTCGCCGGCACTACTATTGGAGAACACGGAAATATTTACCTTATCTCGGCAACGCTTTTCCCAAGAAGAAGGTCCTTTGAAAGTCTACATGCTCGTGATGGGAGGTTCCAAGCTGTCTAGTGTAATCAGCAACCTGTAACCGTCAGATTACCATCAGCCTCTGTTGCTAGTCCGATGATGCGGATCTTCTCGGAGTGGAATTGCTCAGACTTTTTGCCCCGGAAGCTCAGTATTTCTAAACAGCCAGCAACCAGACGCAACCTGCTGAAAGGCAATGTTTTGTCGATTACGATGGTGTATGTATTTATCAGTTACCGGCTGCACAAACGAAGAAAAATGAGTTGGAAAGATGTTAACAAATGCGCAAAGACTTTTCCGACAGCCTAATACATTTGAACAGATCGTTCATAGTATTTTTATGGTATAATAATGTTATGAGTGATCTGTAACAAAAAGTAACGCATAGAGAAAGGCAATCGGGCTAGCACAGGAGACCACAGTGATGAGGCGGCAACCAAATCACGCTGTCGTCAATTTGTTAGCGCTTTTCTAACAATCTTCACCCCTTGAACATCGCAGTACGATGATTCTGATAACACCAGCCACTTGAGTTTGGTGCTTTCAACTTCCGAGTATGAGGAAGTGACCCCGCACCAGGTCCAGCCATCTCTCGTCGAGCCCGAGGGGAACAGTCATATCTTGATATCGGGAAACAGACTATAGAAAAAATTTTCTGCAGAAGTTTTCTGCGAGCAGTGCTGGAATATCGTAGATTCAGTGGTCTTGGCGGGAATTCGTCAACCACCATCATTCACCTCAGGTGCGCTTTGTGGTATGGCACCACCTACATTAGACAAGATGTTCAATAGACAAGCTCATAAACTTCACACAAGAGTTTAAAGTTAACAGCCTTTTTCTACATTAAATTAGCCCTGTGTTAGCTTAGTGTTGTCTCTGTTACTGTCTTGTACATACGGGTTGCTGAAGATGGTTGGTCATCTTTGGATAATTAGTGTTGACTCCTCCACCAGCAGTGACTTAATGTACCTGTGATGTTTCACGTAACATCTTGGAACGTGCGACCAGAATTGCTGACTGACTATCGCTGTTAGGTTTTGGCGCTGCGAAAGGGGTCGCTTATTGAGAGAGGAGTTCGGGATGCAGCTGGAGGCGGAACAGGAGCTGAGCTTGGAGCGTCAGCTTGCGCTACTTACTATCCCCCCCCCCCAAAAAAAAGTGGTCTCGTACATGGGTTTCACCCTGCCCAATGCGGGAACGCTGGATCAGCAAACAATCACAGGCGAGTAAATCTCAGGCCGTGCGCTGCATGTTGACGAAGCTCGACGGATCAAATACGATGTACTCGGCCTCAGTAAAACAGTGCGGAAGAAGCCTTTATCTCGCAGGTGGATCGGTACGACATTAGTGTTCTTAGTGTGCGAAAGTCCAAAAAATACAAGGAGGCGTTTGTTTCGTAGTTTCACAGGAGTTTCCCAAACATGTGCAAAATGTTACGTTCTATGGTCATTGGCTCGCCATGCTTACCGCTTCCCTTTCGAGGGACGTACAGATACAACACGAATCTATACGTCGGTATCAGATAGCGACGAAAAGGAGCACGATGACACCAACAACTGGAAGAGCTATTCGCAGACAGCGCAGCGACGTCGTGGTGATGGGCGACTTCGATGCCAGTGTAGGTTCAAGGGAATTCGGGAGGTCTTCATCGTCCTCATTCAGCCGAAGAACGCAACGAAGCTATACAGAGGCTAGGAAAAAGTGTGAGCTCCTTCACTCCTCAAACCGCCAAAAATAAGGTCACATGGACAGCACTGTCATGAATTGACCACATCTTACGCAGCCGTAGATCGTGACAGGTGTTGTGCCATCGTTCAATACAGTATCGATCACCGTCTGTTTCGAGGACCATCTCATCTCAACTGCAGCCTAATACACCTCATGTGCATACGTTATCGCAGTTCAGACCCACGGTGCTAGACGTAGACGCTGTTGCAAGGCTTGCGAGCGAAGAGCACTTGGAATGGTTGGCGACGTCAGCATGACTATGATAGCTTCGTATGAAGGCTAACTCCGAATTACATTACTCATCGTACCACTGCAGCTACTCGAAAAACCAGGAATATGGACGACAAAGAAACCGCGTGAAGTACACTCTACCAAGCACTGCAAGAAACGGATCGCTGAAGACCATGCCAAGTTTGCAAGATCAGGATTCCTAGATAAAGCGGAGAAGAGACGGAGACCTGAAAGAGCTAGAGAAGGAATTGTGGAGCATTGTTCAGGGATTCCTTGCTTAAAGCGATACAGCAGAGCTCTTTATCATCGATACCAGCAAGGGAGCACACTCGTGCAGCACTCCACACCGCTTTCTTCAAATCAGTGTTCCCTCCAATCGAATGGAAGCATCGAGCATGAAGTTTTGCGATTTTTTACATGGAAATGCGCATGCTGTAGAACCTATGCCCCGAAATAAGGCGCCTGGGAAACACGGCATCAACATAGAACTACTTCGAGCACGCGGTCTTCCTTTATGTTGAGTCCTTACCAAGAGGTTCAGGGATATCCCCCAAGAGGCTCATAGCGGGGCAAAGGAAGAGACGCAGACGCTGCAAAGGACGAGTCGCAGCTCGTGCTGTGCGATACGAGACGCAGTGCGGTACACTTTTTTTTACCGGACGCGTAACCGTTACAGTGGGCGCTCCGACTCGTCCTTTGCCGCATCTGCGTCTCTTCCTTCGCCGCGCGATGGGCCTCTTTGGAGACACTCAGAGGTACACGCGTTACTAACCATAAGTCGAATGTGCTGTTCCCAGGGCGCGGAACCGGACAGGGGAATGTGACCGTTCAACAGCGATTAAGAATATCTGAAGAATATCGCTCCATCACGCTTTTGCTAGTATTCTGCAAAGTGTTTACCCATACACACCCAATTAACCTGTCGACGCCTTATCGAAATATTCCGAGAGCATCGTCTGCTTCTGGTGATAACGTTAGTTGTCTACAAGAAAGCGTTTGATTTACAGGAGGCATCGACGATACGGAATGTGCCTGAAGATCAAGCTGCTGAAAATTGCACGTAGGTTGCTGCGCGAGTGCTACACGGATTGCTCAACGATGTTCCTCCCTTTTTACGAAGTCGTTGTGGTTACAGTCAAGAGAGGCGTGCAACAAGTTGATCCAATAACCAATAGCCTTTTCATTGCTTACCTAGGATCTGTAATCGGCTGATTTGAGCAGCTTTGGAATCAGCATCGATGGTTTGCGTTTTATTGGCGTCCGATTCGCTTGATTAGGATCCGCCAGAACATAGGTTCAGCTTCGCAAGCTTCGGTGAACTGGCAAGTAGCGATTTGCTTCTCGAAAAAGGTTTTGGTTCCTGCCGTGGTTTGTTGTTTGGCTTTTCTCAACATCACTGGAAGAACTTTTCGTTTCATCAGTGGTCGCTCGAAGCATCATCCATGAAAAGTTGCAAGTAGATCATCTTATGTTTAAGCACTACCTTCCTATGAGCGTCGTGCACGTTTAGGTTTTTCCGTGGCAAATAGGTACGATATTTGTTTTCATAGGATTATACTACTCCTAAAAACAAGTTTCTTGCCAAATCTGAGATTCGTATCAATCAAGATAAAGCGAGTAGTCAGGGTACTGCTCCCTAAGCAGCAATTCTACAGTTGACCAGACATGGACGACGGGAGAAAGAGAAGAGAATAGTGGGAACTTGGAAATAATGTCTCGTGGATCTTAGAATGATGCAGTCAGTCAAACCAGATACTATTTTTATCTCTTGTCTGTTTATCTTGGGAGTCCATTTACCTTTACTCTCCCCCTCGGATTGCGATAGAAGAGGTTCACCTCACCACAATTCGAGGGTTTTGAATTTTGGCCCACGAAGAACTTTTGAATCATCCATATTGGAACTCACGGAATGGAATGAATTGAGCAGGGCGAAAGAGTGTCAGAGTTCATTATGTCGATCAATGTCACCATCCATGGACCATGGAAGTCACTCGATGGACAGTACCATAACGGGGCAGATCATAACTTTAACCAATGATTTGCCTGACCGACGTCGCTATTGCTCCAAAGTTCTTAACCGGATCGGAAAACTATTCTCCGCGCAATTCAGTTCTTGATGCTTGTTGAGAGAGCAAAAAATTTTAGGGAGGGGAGCCTCCGAAACTCATCAAATGAGACCATTCTGCATTTTTCTTTTCGGCTGAAGGGGAATTTTGTTGTCGGAGACAACGGCCAGGAACACCATTGGCTTGTAAAGCTTCTTTAGGAGAGTGGCGCAAGAGAGAGAGCCTAGAAATCACCAAGGAATGTCACCCTCTGGAAACTGTCGAGCTGATACGCCACCATGGAGCCAAAAGAGTGCAGGCAGTCAACGCAGCAAAGGACGCGAAAGAAGGCAGCAAAAGACCATCAAGCAACTATCTTCACAGGCCAAAAAAATAAATTAACAAGTTATTGAACCTCTCTTGAAAACTTTTCTCAAGAAAGCATCCTTGCTGCCTCATGAAGCCACCCTTCACCACTCTACCATTCAAGTCGATCAACAAGTGGAAAAGGTTGAAAAAAGGCCATTAACGTTGATGGTGTAAATAAAAGGACTAAAGACGATGAACTAGCCATGGAAAATAGTACCCAGCCGATAGATCTTATATGCGATGACCCTAGAGCAGCTCATATACCACGTTGAAACTTGATCACACATCGAATAAATATAACATTCTAAGCAGTGAATGAACTTTCAATCTGAAAGCATGTTTGGATGTTCCCGAAGAACTCCTCCTGATCAGCATCGAAATTATGGGAACTAATTAGAAAGAACGAGTACAGGCTAATCAACGAGGAAAATTCTGAATGAGTGTGAGTTTCTACAAGTTCCAGGGCCATGACTTTCTTCAAATCCAACAAACCTAAAGTTAATATAGCATTACTAGTTAAAGAAATGTTTTTCTAGAAGTCATCAAAATGGCTTAGATCATTCAGTGTGCCAAAAATGGCCCTGTTGACGATTTCTGCTCAAGTACCACCCAGAGATTCTCCTTGGCACTTTCTCAATTACTATAGCTCCTTTAAACGTTTTGCACAAAAATGAAAGCAGATTTGCAAACTGAAACTTTTTGCTTTTCGGTTAGCGAAGGTGCATGAAATTCCGACTTCCACAATTACATGATATTATGACGCTAAAGACTGTATTCCTTGTCAAAGAGTAGGTCCTTCCCTATCATCTCATGCGGCCCCTTTCGGAATCTTGAACCGGTGTTGAGGAGCGCGCAACGAGGAGTTCGGACGGACGTGCAGGTGCTTCACGTCACTTCATGGACTCTATCTCTTCTCTCTTCTCTTCATGGACTCTATTGAAAGGTAAAACACTCATCGGGAAAATTGTGAATTTGGTATTTTCAGACTGGTAATAAGTCACTAAGGGTGCGTAAAATTGCAGAGCGAACTTCAACCACGAGAAGAGGTAGCGTAAAATTGCTAAGCGAACTTCAGCCACGAGAATTTTATATGTGCGAAATAATATTTTCATGGAAATAATCTGTTTGCACAGCATCGACCACTATTTGACGTTTGTGATGGAGTCCTCCGATTATCCTATTGCGTCGACCCGTATCGATCCCGGAATATGACTACCGTGCTATATGAGACTCCCCTCTCCCTGTCGAGGATTTCTCAGAGCGTCGTTCCTTCAATTTTCTCTTCCGAGATCCGACAAGCAATCAAGTCGGTGGAGGATCGTACCGGACCAAATCTCTTGAACCGGAACTTCTTGAAAATTGAACAGTAGTTGTCACCAAAACTTTGGCCCAAGTCTTCACGCGCTACCTGTAGGAATTCAAGGCACGTAATCCGTGGAAAACCAGCAGAACTGTGTTGCTGTGCAAGCAAGAATATTTGGACGTCATTGTCAATCATCGCCAATCTGCCTGCTATCCGTAATCTATGAATATTTCATTCGGGGCATTTTCATGATTGGCCAAATATTGAATGAACAGCCATGTGAGCAAGTAGGGTTTTGAAGAGGGTTAGGCATGATCGGCTATATCCACGCGTACGAGGCTCATCACGAAAGTGCAAGACACAGCTTTGTCCCACGTTCATCGACTTGAAAAAGGCCCTCGATTCTGTGGAGACAGAAGCATTCAGGAAACAGCAAGTTTAACACAGGAATTTCACCGTCCTGCAAGTAGTGTCATCGACTGAAGGGAGGAGTTTCTCGCCCTAACTCTCCACCGCAATCTTGATATTACTGTGCGTCAACTGTAATGGAAAAGTGAAGGTCAACGGCAGGCAGCTAAAGTACCTTTGGTTTGCTGACGGCATCGTTTCCATGACGCTGAATATCAAACAGGTGCGCGAATGCTCGCTGAATCCGACTGCGCTTGACAGGTGTGCCTAAAGATAACGATGAAAACGAGAGCGACAACGAAATGTCTACGAGAAACGGATTGGTTTCTGATGCTCCATTCACGCTCAAAGGAACGAGCATATTCTGAGTGCTCCAGGTACGTATAAATAGATGGGAAGATCAACATGGTGGACTGTGAGCTTCAGAGCTGAGCAGGAGGAAAAGAGCCGCATGGAGAGCGGACACTGCGGTGCACAAAAGTTTGTAAAAAGGCTTAATTTTCAACAGTCCCAAAATTTTACTGCTTCTACTGACAATGTGGTCTAAAAATAGACAAAAAATAGTATTATTGATACCCACTTGACAGGGCTATTTTTATTTTGTCCCAAGCATATCATATTGGACGGCATGTATGATGGACCACTAAACAACGCCTGTGGTCCAATCCCCTGCAATATCGCCAAATAGTGAGTGAAGCCTTCCTTTTTCCAGGCATCATTTGACAGCATCTCCAAAAGAGGCTATAAACCTTTTCACTCATTTGTCATGCCTTTCCTAACGACTGAACCTTGTCATACACTTTTACATTTGCGTAGATCTTACACTTTAACATACCACAGACATTTTGGATGGAGTTTTTGTCCGGATTACATACCGGCCATGACAACATTGGGAAATGGGATGGGATGGAACACGCAAGTAGGATAGAGTACCTTCCGAAGCGTAGACCAAAACGTTTTCTTGCATGGAGACGAAGTCCTTGTCGGAGAGTTTCTGAATGAATAGGACCATCGTGTCACTGATAGTTCCGATTTTCATTTCACAAGGAGTAAATTGAGTTTCGGGGTTCAAGGGTTCCGTCACCACACTATGCTCCACAAACTAAAAGGGAAATCCGCTGAAGTTCCTCCGAAAAATAGGTAGTTGCCATATTGTTTCAGTACGAATGGTTTCCACCTGACACACCTCCGTTGGATTTCTTCTCATTAGAAGAAGTAACCTGAAAAAAGATAAAAAAAAAGATAAGTGAGTTGAAATATCCAAATTTTGCATCTAGCTGGATATAAATTGGAAACACACCGCCGTCCGAATTCTGATCATGTCATTCCTCATCGAGGTGCAGTAGTGATCATTTGAGGGCCAACTGATCCGATGTTTCCATTATGCGAGCAGCAGTACGTTCCGAAAGCGGAACTTTGTATGTGCAGCCAATTTCCTTTACTTTTGTGGAGTTTTGATGCCAAACTACTCAAGTAGCGCCGTGGCGACCATATACAGTTGATCTCCACCTCGGTCTCTTCCTCGGGACACTTTGGGTTTCTGATGACATAGGGCTCCTTGAAAATTCCCGTTTATTGTGCTCGCGCGCGGAAATTCGATATTTGCCTCCAATATTTTTTTCCAAAAACTTCTATATTGATTGAAGCGCTAATATTATTTACTCCCCTCCCCTTCAGAACATATTTTGAGAGCTACAGTGGAGGTTTCGGCTTCTCTCGGAAACGAGTTTTTTACAACCTGCGATTTTTTTGTGCATCGCAGGTACATATATGAACATCAAGAAGTAGTGAAGACAACGACAAATAGCCTGCACTGCCAACCTGTTTGATCGGGGGTGGGACGCAGCCGTTTTTGCGAAGGAACAGAAGATCACGCAACGTCATGCGACTCTGTGACAACCGTTGCACCAGAGCGGTTACCGACTGGATACCTCGGAACATCAAACGAACACCTCAACCACGATGGCCGTACTACTTTGCAAAAGCTCCGGACAGAAGGAATTAGGATTTGTGTGTCCCTCGAGCAAGGAGGATACAAGTGATACAGGTGACAGACACTTTGCCGAAATTTTCATCTGGTAGCGTACCGCATGGCATATGGTCGTTTTGCCCGGAAAGGGCGAGTTTTACTAACGGACCCAACAGCAGACCTGCAGGGCTGCTGATGTTTTTGCAATTAAATGGGACATCGCACATCGGGGCATCGTCAGCGTTTCTACGGAAGCACAGGCAATATTTGTCTACCTCAAAACCTTACACGACAGACACCCATCATGCGTTGCTGATCTCATCAATGGGTGCCGTGTTTATTTGATTGTAACCTATGAAAGTTCTAGTACTAGAGAGAAACCAAAAGTGTTATAGTTTGCGCTGTTGGTAGATTTCCTAGGAAAGTTGGTACGTAATATTGCGCAGCAGTCGATAAAATACAGCATTTACAAAATGTTCGGACGTTTTTGTCAGTTTTGTGACGGTACACAATAGTTTTGATAATTTGAATTACTTCATTTCTACACAATTTCTGATCTCTTTCAAAATTAGATTTTATCAATAATCAGTTTACACTTACGTGTTACGCGGAAGCATGCGCGAACCACAAAAAAACACTGAACTTGAACTGGCGCGTTACGTCCCCCATGCAAGAGTGCTTATATATAAATCTCTAGGCCGATTGATCAGTTCGTCATCAAACTCTGCAACTGTCAGGACTTGGATGCAGACCAGAGTCAACCGTCCGTTGGATAAAGTTCAACGAGGGGGTCGCATTTTGCCGAAAGAAAAGGGAGGGGTTATATTTGCAAAGGTCAAGGTCGCAATGCATAGGGGAGAGGCATAACTTGCTTCCTAACTACTCATCACGAACGAAGGCATGGCGCACCTCAGGGCAGAAGAGTTTACTGCATATGTGTCCATATCTGACTGCTCACGTACACAAATATGCTCTCGCTCGAGGGAAACCGATTTCTCCAATCTGGATCCATGTAAGTGAAAGAGTGATCACTTGAGTAGATTGACTGCTAAAAGCTTACAAAGAAATCTGGGGAAGAAATGTTCGCCATTCGGCGGCCCCTGAAAAGGGTTTATTATCATCTCTGTATATAAAGCAGAAGTTTGTTGTGTCCGTCCGTCCGTCCGTCCGTCCGTCCGTCCGTCCGTCCGTCCGTCTGTCTGTCTGTCTGTCTGTCTGTCTGTCTGTCTGTCTGTCTGTCTGTCTGTCTGTCTGTCTGTCTGTCTGT
>KZ345330.1:105700-117847 GCA_002352805.1 Teladorsagia circumcincta
TGTCTGTCTGTCTGTCTGTCTGTCTGTCTGTCTGTCTGTCTGTCTGTCTGTCTGTCTGTCTGTCTGTCTGTCTGTCTGTCTGTCTGTCTGTCTGTCTGTCTGTCTGTCTGTCTGTCTGTCTGTCTGTCTGTCTGTTTGTAACCACTAGGCCTGCACGCTGCGTAGACCCAAGAAAACAGTTGAGACGTGGTCCCGGCTGGGTGGAAAAGTGCCCTTGAGGAGTGTACGGTTGGCTAAAGGTGGGTACAGTAGTAGGCGGAGCCCGACGTTATGGGCGCGGCTGGGTGGCGTTTATTATCGTTTTGCGCAGAGAGCTCGAATGGGTTGATGATCGCAGTACTGATTGGGTGCAGCAGTAGAAGTGAACATGCCGCAGGTCACATGCTATCGATCGACGTCGATTGAATATATCGGTTTTTGCGCAGAGGGCTCGAATGGGGTTGGGAATCGCTGTGGTGTTTAGGTGCAGCAGTAGAAGTGAGCATCCCGCAGGGTCACGTGCTATCGATCGACATTGATCAAAAATATCGGTCTCTGCGCAGACGGCTCGAACGAGGTTGGGAATCAGAGTGTTGATTGTGTGCTGTCGCGAAAAAAGAATTTAAATCAGCCCACGTGCTATTGATCGATCGTACGTGCCCTCAATTTGGGCTCCGTTAGTATTGCGCCATAAGCTCGACTTCAGTCCAAAAAAGAGTTCGTATGTGTTCCCCACAAGAACCTACTTGTGCACCTGGTCGTTTGCAGTAGGACGCAGTGAGGGTCATCAACCCTTTTTATGTCAAATGATTGCCTTGGCCGAGTACTACTTGCTAGCGATATCCCAGCCTCGGCGGCAGTTGGCTACAGTCCGCGACAATGCGCGACATCACCTCATTCTGCTCCGCACGATTTTCTTGATCAAGTACACTCCCCGGTAAAATCCAAGGATCGGCGATAGTTGGCGACGATGAGCCGTAACCAGCGCTTGCAGCCCCCAACGAGCTCAGCTGATAGTGGAAAATCTTGTATTCTGTTTTTTCAAACACGAGTGTCAGCTGTGTTCACTAGTGACAATACACAAAGTTTCACGCACAAAGGTTCACTTTTCGAAGAGAAGGAAACTTACGAAAACTTTATGGACACTCGAAAGTAAGTTGCGCGGAGCCAAAGGCGGTGCATTAAAAGAATTGCGCCATGGGGCGGCCACGTATGAGCGACGAAACGGAAGAATCCGGTCACAGCGTTCGATTTTGGAGAAGAGAGGCAATGCATACGATCCTACTTGCTATGAAACCCAAAAGTAAGTGAGAGAAATGAAAAACTCCGTAGCCAGAAAACAGAAGGGTACTAAGTGGGTTGGGGAGACCACGCGGGGGCGCGGCGCTTGATTCGCCTGCACCCTCTCGAGCGAGATAGTGTAAACTCGAACATTCCAGCTTTTCACGCATGTGAGGCGATTGCTCTCATCCTCCACCTTCCTAGACTACCTACACTACCCCTGGCTGACGGATTTCCCGAGGTACGCAAACATGCCAGGTGAGCACAGTGCCGCTCCGCCGCGTGTTCCCCCCCCAACCCACTTCGCAAAAATAGAAGTTCAACAGGGCACCGGAGACGTTGCGGTAGGCGTCGTTGTCTACGGCGGCTGTCAAAGTCACTGTTGCCTGAACTTACACCCTAAAAATTAGAAGGCATGTGCTAAATCGCGACATCGATAGGAAAGAGTTCTCTGATTCACGTTCACGACGATTCGTTATTCTGCAGGGTTGCCGGCGCAATGTGGCCCAGGGGGAGAAGCAGAAGACACGCTAACATGAGAAGCAGGAGCAATCTCCCTCACACCTATCTTCGAGCTGCAATCGAAGGAAGCGGCACAACCGAATGATGTGAGTAGCCCTGCGAAAACTGTTCGAAGTATAATGAAGCTTTCCTCGTAGGTTCTTCCGCGAATGACTAGAGCAGAGACGATTGGCTGGGGCAGTATGCTGAACGTTGGGCAGTGGGTGGGAATGGGTGAACGTTGGGGAGGTTTCGTCGCTGGACCCACTGAGTAACGGCCGCGCCTTTGTTTTTACAGCTTTGGTTCCATTCTTTCATCGCTGCTTTTGGTACTCGAAATGTTTTAGTCAGGAACAGTAAAAGGATAGAAACAAAGCTGCGAAAGCAAAGGTGCGGTCGTTGCCCAGTGGTCACTGCGACTAAAGCTCCCCAATGTTTACCCATCCCCATCCCCTACCTAACATTCAGCATACGGCCCCTGGTGTTGGAGTCAATGTGGGACTTGCGCAACAGGAGAACTTAGGTGCCCCTATGAATACTGCAAGATGCCGTCAATCTCGTCGCGAATTGGCTTCATTTTGATGATGAAATGATGACTGGGTGGAACTTTGTGAGATTGTCGTTCGCGCCGGCTGTTGCTTTGATTGGCGTCAGAATCCGCGATTCATTGCGACTGCGCGATTATTCGGGACTGTTGCCCAAACCTATCCGGAAAAATTGCAGTCCCAGTTCTTGGCGCTCATTTTTCAAACCTAGTTCGTTGCGGGACCATGTTCCATTTTCCATTGAACATCGCTTGATTCTGGCGTTGTTCAGAGATATAGGTTCAAGAGCCGGTTAGGAGTGAGTGAATGGGCGAAATGAAAAGAAAACTCAAAAGGTAATCGCTGAAAATATGCTACATTCTGTACTGTCTGCATAGTATTTACTACATGGAATAGTTTCAAGCAGTTAATTACCCAATTTTCTCCATGTTAGCGTGTTTTCTGCTGCTCCCCCTGAGCCACATTGTGCCGGCTACCCCGCAGAATAACGAATCGTCGCAAACGTGAATCAGGGAACTCTCTCCTATTGATGTCGTGATTTAGCACATGCCTTCTGGTTTTCAGGGTGTGAGTTCAGGCAGCAGTGTCCTTGACAGCAGCCGTAGACAACGACGCCTACCGCAACGTCTCCGGTGCCCTGTTGAACTTCTATTTTTGCGAAGTGGGTTGGGGGGGGAACACGCGGCGGAGCGGCACTGTGCTCACCTGGCATGTTTGCGTACCTCGGGAAATTCGTCAGTCAGGGGTAGTGTAGGCAGTCTAGGAAGGTGGAGGATGAGAGCAGTCGCTTCACATGCGTGAAAAGCTGGAATGTTCGAGTTTACACTATCTCGCTCGAGAGGGTGCAATCGTGTAAAGCGCCGCGCCCTTGCGTGGTCTCCCCAAGCCACTTAGCACCCTTCTATTTTCTGGCTAGAGAGTTTTAGAGTTTTTCATTTCTCTCACTTACTTTGGTTTATATCTGCACTGATTCGCCGCGATGCTGTCAATGATGGTGTTGCATGGGTCTGATTCACTAAGACACAGATAGACTTCTTCAAGTGTCGAAGCGCGAAACATTCTTCGCTGCGAGAACCTCAGGTTCACGTCTGATAATGAGTGGCCCTGTGATTTTGGGCGCGGAAAATGTTCCGCGCTGCAAATTGCGTAAAAGCCTTTATCCGTTTTAGTGAACCACTTCCTTGTTGCATATTTGAGGTCCGTATTTACAGATGCAGTCGAAGATGTTCAAAACCTGGAAAGAGTATAGATCGTATGTTGACAAATATGCGACGGTAAGAAGCGATTTTGTCACTTGATCGCACGTGTACTCTGGTCTCTTGCAGACCCTACTTTGCTGCTCCATAGCAGCTTTTGCTGATGTATGCCGAGCATCAGCAGCAGGCTACATCTTCGGCTCAACGGGTTTGTCTTATTATTTCTATGACACTTTGCGACTAACGGACTATGTGCTAGAGAAAATTTTGTTTGCAAGGTGGCTGGTCACTTCCGAGGATCCTTACAGCAAATCAGTGCCGATGGAATGGCAGCAAGCATTGCTCGGAACAAGGGCACAGGAGCTGAAAGATCGCGTAGGAATTTTTCGCTTTTCATAACTTCATTCAAATCTGCGGAAATTCAGGGGATGTTCGAAGTTGGTATACTAGGAATGGCCGGATCTTTTTAGGATCTGGTGTATTCGAAGAGCCAGCGTGCTACTACGCCACATCTGATGATGAGATTCGCAGTCGGTTAAGAGGCTTAGTGCATCGAGCAGATTCCACAACGATGCATTGAAAAGTTACTATTCAACGGCTATATGGCCAGTCACAGAAGAGATGTGAGAACAGGGTTCTACCAAAGACTCTTTCAGAATCATTGGTGCAGGCTGAGGTGATGCATCTTGGCGCTGACGCTGATGAAGATTTAAGATTTATAGAGAGTACCAGTAGATGCAAGAGGAAGGAATGCTGACGAGGGATCCACGGCAGTGGAGTTAAATGAAGAGTTGAACGATTCTTGCTCAAGAGTGGTTGGTTGTGACGGAATTCGGAAGCTTTATTTACAGAATAAGTGAATACTAAGAATGCTAACGAGGCAGAGGTTGGCAATGCGTCCGCCTGATCTCCGACCATTCCTCTGAAGATTCGGATAGCTCCCCGGCAAGCTCGTCCCCGTTTGAGCCCTTGCTCCTGGCCACTATACCAGCTGTACTCCATTACTATTTCCTTGTGCAAGGGCTACTACTGATGCAGCCGTTCCAGTTCTGTCCTTAATGTGGACACAAACTCAGTGAAATGGAGCTTGTAGGCGTGGAAAACTGCTGCGCTTGTAAAATTTGCTTTCAAACGGTGCGACCCAATCACTTCTCATGCGTGAAGCGGTAGGAGAGTCAAGAGCGCACTGCCACCCATCATAAAGAATGGTCGCTGAAGGAGAACGTAGCCGCTGTCGTTGCAACCATAACCACGGGTCTGGCCTACACTGTAAGCCATAGATTTATGAATGTTTGGGACTGCAGAGAAATGACGAACACATCTTTATTTCTCTGCAGTGCCAAACATCGGATCAACAAACAATCTCCTCATCTTCAGGAACTACAACGAAGGGCGCGCGAGTTTGGGCTAGCCCTTTCTTCTGGGGCCACTTTAGGAAGATTTTCAGCTGTACGAAACCTCGAGCACCTCTATCTATGCCATCAGAGGTTCGTGCTGGATGAGTTGCTAGATACGGGGTAAGTTAACGAGATGTAACTTCTAGTGCGGTTGCTGGAACGCCAAGTCTTCAATATGGAGATTTAGCAGCAGATTGAGCCTTCGATAGGAGCGGCTCCTCAGCTTCAATCCGTAAATTCGTATTCACTGATCCGCGTACGAAGCCGGTGGTGCACACTGAAGTGCGCTACAGAACAGGTGTTTAGATCAAAATTAACACAAATTCACTCCATGGAATCTGACTCTTCAGCGGGCATAAGCGGTAGGATGGAGATTGAAGGTCTCCGTAAAGGGCTTCTTTTCCTGAAGTTGACAAGTGTGCCTGTTGTGTCCCTGACAACTGATCGTAGCAAGGCCCTTGGTGCTGTCCTAAAACAACTGGAGCCCAAAGTAAAGGCCACTCGTCATTATTATGACTCTGGTCACGGTCAGGAAATAAGCTCCGAAAGGTGAGCGTAGCCGAGTCGTTCTTGATGTAAACGAGAAGAATCGGAAATTGCAGGCCTCCAAAGCCGGGCGATGCGCCCGTATAAGTGTGTGGATTGAAACCCTCGAGTCGCACTTGTAGTACGCCATCGACAATGAGGCTGAAGAAGGTCCTATAAGGGAAATTTTCAATACTTGCATCATGCACGTATTGAACGTACACGAATGGCCGCAGGTGTGGTTCGACGCGTATAGTCGATAATGCTCATGGCGTACACTGATGTTGTTCACGACGAACTGACAGGACCGTTTTTTAGTGAGGTGCGGGCATGACCCTTTGGATTAACCGACCTCCAGCTATCTTGCCTAAGAAACCAAGGCTTTCGAGAGATTGAGGGAGCTGGCTTTAGTGACTCTAGCCTCTTCTCTTCAAGAAATTTCGCTAAAGCCGGTACGCTCGAGAGCACTTCTGTTTGCAAGTCCAAGAATTCTTTAGACAGAATATACTGTCAAAAGGCGAAATACTTTATTTATTCATTCTCACACGTCTAAACGACATGCCGGCCCAAAAGGGGCGTAGAAATTAACGAAACAAAGCCGTAAAAAGAAGGAGGGCAAAGGAATGAAATGGAAAACTGGAACAAAAACAATGAAAGTAGAGAAGTAAAATGCCTAGATAACATCTGGTGCAGTTTACAGATAAGAGCTTCTTCCGAAAGCAGCACTGCTACACACCAACAAGCGACTGCATAAGCCGGTTGTGATGCCCTTCGCCACTACGGCGTCATAGAGACTTGCCGAAACTTCGACTCACGGGTATCGCACGTAGAATTGGCAAGCTTCATATTGGAGGGAAATTACAGGTCGCTAGACAGAGGAAAAGCTGCAGTATTCACTATGATTGTCTTCAAAATCATATAACATAAAAAAAGAAAGCATAGAAAGAAGAGCCAAAAAACCACATAACACATAAAGAACTGCAGAACAAGAATTAGCTATATGTAGCTCCAACTAAAATGACAACATAATAGCTACTCACAAAGACACGATTCATATTGCAAAGGTTAAACAGACCGCACAAGTCCGGCAGAAGCATAACACTCAGAGAGCGAATTTGTGAGAACAGCATCAGAGGAAATACGTAAACTCATACAATACAATAGGATGGAACGTGATGCCCTTTGCAAGTAAAGTGTCCCTGCTTCCACACTGCAGAAAGCATCGACGAGAGTAGTAGACACGTTTAGCATTTGCAGCATCAAACGAGAAGACATCGAAACAAAATCGTAGACAGCTACCGCTTCCTACACTGGCACTCAGGAACAGCACAGGAGTCTACACTGCCCATCATAAGAGAACGCAAAAATGAATCTGTGAACAAACTATCTCTGAACAAGAAGAGGTTGAAAGCAATCATCAACACCCAAGACACGAAGTAAGTCAATCTGCTTCAGCATAGCCTCGAAAAATTTGGCTACTCTCAGATTTCATCACTTCAACAGGCAGCAGCTGAAACCACCTGGCGACTCGGTATGGGAAGAAGTTGAAACGAAGAGAAGTTTTTTTTTTGCTCTGAATTTTGGGGTACTGCAGGGCAAAACCATTCCCTCTGTCACTACAAGGCCTAAAAACCTCAAACCTGCTTGAGCTCACTTTCAATTCATCACGTAGTATCTGACAACCTAACACAAGGTCTGAAAAGATTTTCTGTAGTGCAAACTTTCCAAGTTAAACAGCTTTAAATGTTCGCCGTACCTGGGCATAGCTCCAAAACGAGAACCATAAATCCGAGAAAAAAATTAACCTAGTTACTACATGCTGAACTCTTTCGATCTTTCTTATGTCTTTTCTGCGATCTGAACTCCGAATTTGAGAACAATTTTCAGAATGGGACAAGACATACGCCTTCTAGAGACGAAAAAAGACTTCAGATTTGTTACTGTGGATACTCCGAAAAATACAGAAAAGTGAGGCATAAGCTTTGTTCACGGCATGGTCACTTTGTGTAGAAAACTTCAAAAACTTTGTAATCAAACACCGCTGACATCGTAACTGTTGGCGGTTCCCTCTCCATGTGAAACACAAAACACTTATTTAAATTCTTTGCTGAGTCGAGTTCTGGCGCCCAAATATTTAGTTTTCTATTGATTGTTTCAGAGCTGAGCTAAGCTTATTATAGTTAACAGCATCATAAACGCCATACGATTTCGCGTTGTCAGCATAGGTTTGCAGTTTGATGTGCTGCGATGTTTTGAGGATTTGTGGTAGCTCAACGGCTCGTATGTATGTATGTATGTATGTATGTATGTATGTATGTATGTATGTATGTATGTATGTATGTATGTATGTATGTATGTATGTCCGTCCGCAAAATAAAAATGAAGTGATAAGGAAACTTCGGAATAAACAAGCCGCTACCAAAACAGGGTAGCTCGCAGGATTTGCCCTATCACTGTTTTGTAATGGTGTGGTTGCGATATCACCCCAATAACAACCCCGGCGATATATACACCTATTAAGCGCACTATCGCTCATTCCAGTTGGTGCTGCAGTAGCAGCTCGAGGACAGTGGACGAGGGAGTAGAGGAAGATAGGAGGGGAAGAGGGTAAACAACAGGAAACACGGCTCAGGTTTTTAGTGCCATTCGATGTCATTAAGGATTGCGTGATGCCTTCCTCTGTTTCAAACACTTTATGTCCACGAGATTATGAGGTCATAAGGAAGGGAGCAGGGTGAAAGGTTGCTACGCTTTTGCAGGGAGGGATGGTACCGACAGTTGCCGGGGATCAACCTGGTATAGCAAAAACAGGAGGGAAATAGACACCACCCTGTGGCACCCCACTGAAGCAAAGGTACCTATCAGAAAAGCTAGAACCTATTCTGACGCTCATATAACGCAAACACAAGTGAGACCTCAGCCATACCAACAAACAACCTCCTATATCGAGTCTTTCCAGATTCTGTAACAGCGTGAGATTGTTCACCCTGAATCCATCGACGAATTTACCTTGATTGAAGGCAAGACATCAATCAAGTAAATCAAGTATAGCGTCAACTAGATTAGAAGCTGGGCTCGCGCTAGGGAGAAATCTATGTTGTTCTGGTGGCATGATTTTGAATCTACGATACCAGGGCAACAACTTGTTCCTCCTAACTCTCTCCATAGCCTCGACAGGCGTAGGCGTAATACTTATAGGTCTGAAATTGGAAACGGATCGGGCTTAAGGAACTTTTGGGTTAGCAGTAACCAACGCCTCCTCACAACTCTCAGGTAGCTCACCTAATATGAGAGGGACGCTGAGAACGTGAGTCTAGGGTTCTAAAAGCGACGAAGCGCACCTCCTAAACACAATTGGGGGATGCCGACAGATTCAGTAATAGAGGGTTTGGAGCGCTTCAGAAATGCAAGGACCTTGGCAGGGTGAAATCAAATTTCTGAGCAGACATAATGAAACGACGTTCACAACAAGACAGCAAAAATCACCTTTGGAGAACGTACACGCAAGGAAATTGCCCAGCGCTGCTGCTTCATCTTCATCTGTGTTACAATTGCATCCTTTCTCATCAGTTATTGAGTGATAATCGGGAATTTGCATTCAATTTCCTATTTAGGTACCCGTAAAGATGCCTAATACATGCATGGGATGCTAAGCGGTGCTCACGGTATGCCAAGAACTTCTTGAGATGGTTGTTCAGATCTGAACATACCTTCTTATAGCGCTCGTCCGAGAGTGGGTCTGGAGCACTCGAAATTTGCTACTTATGCGATAGCAAATTCCGAATGTGGATGGGAAGTTTCAAGGCAGAGCAAAAGCGATAACGCAGCAGCACATAAATAGCTAGCTTTCAACACAGGACTAAAAGAATCTATGATACATGTCAGACGCAGATTTGTAATTTTCGAAAACCCGCCACCAATCGACTTCACTGGGATAAAATTGTGTAATCCACCTGAAGAAAGTCAGGTCTAGTAACGGTGCCTGGAAAGAAGCTACGGGAACTCCCTTGAAAAATTGTAGTATCGAGTGATTCGAAGTAGCGAGAGGGGAAATTATACTAACACTACGCACCATGGAAGCGGAAGCAAGAATCAAGTTCCAGACTTCCGTTCAAATGAGTAGGTTTGTCAACAAGCTGTCTAAATATAAAATGCATGAAAAGTTCAGGAACTCCCCAGAGGTTCCATCAAAAGCAATAAAGTTGATCCAGTCAATATGCAAGTCAAAACCGCCCCAAATGATGGTATTCCGCTCTGAAGAAACTAAGGAGGACAACACCTCCAGTAAATTTTTATCATCATGACTGACATGGCATGACACAATATGGGGGTCGGCAGGTTAAAACGAATCAACTCGTGGCATACCAGTCTCAACTAACTCAGTACACAGGAGATCTGCCTTCAGAGGTGATCAATGGGCACGTACGCAAAAGAAGGCTGATCTTATACGCACAGCAGGCACCGTCGCCTTCACGCCTCACCCTATCCAGGCGAACAACACTGTATGGTGAAGTTCCAATGATTTCAGATTTTTGATCTTTGCGTTGAGCCACGTTTCTGTTATGAAAACAACATCAGGCTCTCATCAATCAAAAACTACTATGCACTACATTGACGTCTTTGCTGATTTCCATAATATTTAGCAAATGCTCATTAACAGAGAGCTCACTATAATCAACAGGGTTGGAGCTACAGTTAGAGCAATACTTGTATCGTTCGCTCCACTAACTTCTGCAACAATATTCCCGCTCATCTCGACATCTACGCATCATCCCTGCTATTCGCAACATGTGCAACAACATTCATGCTTCTTTGACTGCACGTTATAATCGTGGCTAATGAGAGCGCACCCTATACGGAACGATCAAATCGATTTTTCTGGAACACCCAGACGCAATAAAAACAAGCGGATACAAATAGTGGGCTAACTGGGACAGCAGCAGAAAAAAAAACTGATATCAAATACCCCACAGAAAGAAGGTGGGTGATACAAAGTATCAAAGCAACAAAAGTGAAGAAAAACAATGAAACCAGAAAGAAAACGGAAAATAAACTGACCAACCCAGGAGCAGCCGCGCCGCGCGAACGACAAACGATGAATGGGTACTTGTGGATTCTGAGAAACAATTAATTTGGAGACATCTCTTGTTTACGACTTTTAGCCCCAAGTACACCTACACCCTGCATGATTTTCACCATGCACATGAATGCGCTCAGATTGGCGGAGGACAGGGGGGAGCAGCAAATATCGAGGACCTATAAAAATCAGAGAAAGTTTCTCTATAGGAAGTCAACACAAGTTCCAAAGCCCCATACAGAAGTACATCGGAAGTACATCTTCCAAGATGCACTTAAACGAGGCTCTGCAAACTGACTGGTGGACGTCATGACAGTGACGATGATGATGTTGAAAGAGAGTTGTAGGTTCCTCAGTTCTCTGTACAAAAGACTTCATAGAAACACTCTTCACTATGCGTAAAAATACCTACCATAAAAATACCTACTCCGATACACATTAGAAGTTTTCTTCCCTCCTCTCTTCATCATCACATTCCAAACGAGCTGAGCAATGCTAAGCATACTAAATCACAGGATTTTCATGATCTCAATATCTCTGTTACAACATACCCTGACCCCACGTACTGACCGCCACGTGAAGGAGAGGCCTCCATGATGGCAGCCCTAACACAAGAGGGCGACTCGTAGCGGTTGCCGAGCCCCGCCCAAGCCACGAATGACCTGTACGCGTAGCAGCGAAATATTCTAATATAAAGTAGTTATTTGCCTGTTCTCATCTGCGTTTGTAACCGCCAACTTGTGCTTGCCTTTCTCATACCGCCGCGTTTCTACCCAAACAGGCAGCACCTGAAGCATAGGAATACGAGAGAGTGGCGAACGCATTCACATTAGGCCTCAGATATTTACCTTCGAGTCCAACACCAACTTCATGAAACGATGGGTGATGAACAAGGCACTGCCTGGCAACATTCGTGAACCTATCACTCAAACGTTGGGCTATCTCGCGATGCTGGCGACTCCCTCCCACTCCACCTCCTTCCCCCACCATCTCTCGACATACGCATTCGCACACGTTGTCATGCGTCGTTGTAAATACCACGCACGACCCATATGAGCACCTCTTCGTATTTAGAACTCTTGTAGCTGGGAGAGCTCGTCCAAGAGGGAAGGATATACTAAGCATCATGTTCAATAAGATATAGAATTTTTTAACCATGCACCATTAACTGCAGTTGGTACTTTCTGTGGCGCTCCTTTTGGATTTATTCTTCTTGGATGCTTCTTCAAGACTTTTTCCATCAAAGCTGCCTCACGGTTTCCGATTGCCACGGGACGTGCCCGACCAGGTTGCTCGGAAGACATTCTGAAGAATATGGCTACATCATGTAATTATAACCAATATCTGAATTTTTATGATGAATTAGCAAACACAATTTTATCAGAAAGAGTATACTCTTCTTCCAATTACGATTTCATGTTTCCACTTTCAAAATGTTGTTTTTGTTCAGGTGACGTGGTATCTGGCGAGCAATAACAACTCCATTTTTGTGGGCTTTTCGGTGAGTGTTCATAGAATTTCTTTATCATATTGACGACAGCGCGCCAACTACAGGGGTGGCCATAAAAAAAGAGACACTCCGCCTGTCGCTCGGAACAGCAGTAATCAGGGTCAAGCGAGGAGTCGAGGAAAATTTCGGAGTACGA
>KZ345330.1:122289-137116 GCA_002352805.1 Teladorsagia circumcincta
GGCACAAAATTTTTCTTCCAATTCTCGAAAAAAAAACTTATTTCATGGGGTTGTTTATGACGCTGATTATGAATATGATGCTCAAGATGAGAATAGTGTCTTTTGGCGATCATCATGAGACACCTGTCAAAAATGCAAAAGACCATGTGCACTGGGGAACCGATCCAAATACCGCGCCTCCATCGTGCGAACTCCAGTCCGCCACACTATCCACTAGGCCACTCGAGCTCCATGCAAGGTCGGTGCCGAAATCGCTCACAAGACCGTAGCACTTTCTTCAGCACATGGCTCGGGCAAGCGCATCATGTTGGGTAAACTTTGCGTTATATTCGATACACGGTTAACGAGAACCTCTCAGAATGACAATAGGCGGCGCCTTGGACGGCATACTCCACAATGGGACAGTGAAAACGGCAGTCCCTTGAAAAATTTTTCTTCGCTCTTTTTCGGCATTCATAGGACCGTTAAGGAAAAATGAAGCATAGTTTTGCACTCCATAAACGTGTCCCTATATCATGCAAAAAACCGTTTTGAAAAAGCGCTCCACGTTCTGAACGACCTCCCTTGTTAGATTAGGGCCAGCACACATTTCGCTGGGTACTAAGAAGGGAGAAATCGCCCGATGGTCCAAGACACCCTCGTCTACGACAATGCTCCACCATTTCCTGACTTTCGCAATCTGATACCTAAAATGAGGTTCCCAGTTGACAGATCACTTCACAAAGTTCACAGGATCATTTCCGAGAAGGCAGAAATCCGACTCGGCGCTGAGAACAATTTTGTACCACTAGCCTTCCGTCCATGTTCATCTCTTGTGGGCGGAAGCCAGTTGGGCCATCCTGCTCTAAAAGCCCAACTACGGCTTCTTATTGGGACATCTTCCATAATATCCGCTAGGTCCTAGCGGACGTATAGCAGCACTCCGCTTGCGAGCGACTGAGAGGAAAACCCGAAAAAATCGTTTTTTTTTGGTAGGTGGTGATGGGGGACGGGACGGGCCGACCAGACTTCAGAGTTTTAGAAAAAGTCCAACTTTTCGTAAGTTTGTTTTTGTAGCTGCGCCGTTTTCTTTATGGTTGCTCGACTCTGATGACCCTGAAAAATTCCGATGATAGCGGTTTTTCAGAGGATGAACTGATGAGAAACAGATTTTTCCATACTTCGGACTGTGGGATCTAGAGAAACCTCTGAAATAAAAGTAATGTTTTCCTTCCACGTGAATTCGTTTCAAAATTACGTAATACTTAATATTCTCACCAAAATTAACAAAAACGTGCAAATATTGAGGAGAAGAAATCATAATAACGAGGGAAACAGAAAGTTTCCAAACTTTTGACGCGCCAGTTCTTCAAAAAAATCGTATTTTTCAATTATGGTTTGAATTTTCGAAAAATCGGGTTACGCATCGTATTTTGCTCTTAATTTTGTATGTTATACGTGAATTTGAGACAAATTCTTTGTTTATTGGCTTCGCTAGATCAAAAATAAAAAAGTTTCCAAACTTTTGACCGCTACTGTATATTTAACTATGCTCAACGGTTTCACCATTTGTTATCCCTCACTAATTGCTTCGAGTTGATTCGATGATATCATACGAATGCATGTGTGAGATCACTAGTAAATTCCTCTTTTCAATATTTCTTCCAAGCTCTGAGTTTGCCGCTATACATGTCTGATTTCAGGTCAATTTGTCATTTCCGGTGAGAGTTGTGCCTTCAGTCGTTTTTCAAGCTGAAAAACTTCGTTCTCTCTGTGAAGAACTTTCGAAAAAGCTGCATTTGCCTTGAAAATTTATGGAAAAATTGCGAGTGAAATGATGCTCATCAAGGAATACGCTCAGAGTCCTACCCCTTCCAGGGTGAGGTGATCATGATTCCTGTAAGGGCTAAACCACATGCTACCATTTATTGTTTCAGCAACTCTGGAAAGCTTATTGTCAATTTCGGAGGCTACGAATCCTCCCATGTGCTCGTTTTCGGCTCCAGAGAAGAGTGTCTAGGAATCAAAATGAGATCATGAACTGATTTTTTTTGAGATCTGACTCAGATCGTACGCTATTTCAATCATCCGTTTATTGTTTGTTTAGTTCGCTTTCGTCTGTCAGCATTTATTAGCAATATTCATATTGATGTGATATCCATTTTCCGTTTGTGGTAATCATTGCCATGTTGTTATGTTTACTGATCAGTGTCGCCATGTTACAATGATGCATTTACGTATTACTAGAAAATAAATAATTTCGTTTCGCATGATTAGACACATCACTATGAACCACATTGGAAAAAATACAAATATTAAACTATGTTTACACAAAGAGATCTATAGAGAAGAACAGTACATACAGAGTGGAACTGAATGAAATGTCTTCTGATTAGGCGAAATGAAGGAGGGGAAGACAGTGAACTACTTACGAATTCGCCTACGGCATCTAGGAGATGAGATTCACAAATACCAAATTGGTTGTAAAACTCACGAAGGAGAATAGAATAAGAAATAAAATTGTAGTCAATATCACAAAATTGGTTGCAATGTTTTTGAACTGGAATGCAAAGCCTGTAACATCACTGACATACGTAGCGCTCAAAAGTCTTCGGTGGAATACTTTTCAACTGTGAAAACTTTGAAAAAAAAATCAAAAGGGGGTAGAGAACCATTGTCACAAAAAGGGCCAGAAATATGGACGAGAAACTCGCCAGATTTGAAGGAAAATTGTGGTGGTTTCGCCAACAAACAGTGAATTCAATGACTGATTCCATACATGGGCCTGTCAAAATTCCAGCTACTCGAAAGGTAGACAACAAACTATTGAAGCTGCCTAATGTTTTGTATCAACATACGGTTGCTTCGTGAGATTCTAAGCTTTTTACAACAGTTTTGAGTTTACATGGAATTTGGTCATACTCGGGAAATTCTGATGAAGTATTTGCTTCGTTCTTACTCTTCCTCCTCTTCAGCTGCAATATCCCTATTAAGTGAAGAAGGCCTGTCTCCAAAACATATAACAATTTGAATTGATTCGATTATGCAGGAAAAAGTTACGGTCGAAAAGTATTCCACCGAAGACTTTTGAGCGCTACTGTACTTCGAGTTGTTGTGATTGTTGAGGGCAGTATGACGTTCACGTCCATGTCCACTTTCCACGTCAACGTTCCTAACAGGATACCTGTAAGAACAACTTCAGAAATTTCATATTTTTCAAACAAAAAAAAACGAAGGAATCAACTATCGTCATTTAACGCGGTTTCGTACTTTTTTTTATCAAAAACAGGCAACACACAAATCTCCATGCACTGGTACTGCGATTTTTGAAAAGGATCCTATTACTCGGCCATAAATTTCTCACTACAAACCACTTCAACAATCAATATGTGCACCAAATCACAATGAGGTGACGAGCGTAAGAACAAGTCGAGCACCTTTGCCTGTGCGAAGGCAACATCCTTTGCCGCTCTACTACTTCCAGTGATGCATATGCTTCTCTGGCACACTCCCACTTTATCGTTATCTCTCGCTCTAAGGAGCTTATGGTTCTAACCATAGAAGGACGATGGGTCGAAGTGCCCACATGAATTGAGACATGCATCACGGTGTGATTTCAGACGCTCACCTCGAATCTGCTTCCCAAATCTGCCAAACGATTCGCCGAAAGCAACTGCGGAGGTTTCCGTTTTCCGTGCAGTCTAGCGTATAGGTGTGCGTTGGTGAGTCAGATCGAAATGGGGGCGTTTTCAAAAAAGCGGTGGTTGATGAAAAATTCATAACTCGGTTAGGAGAAAGCCTATAGAGCAGGAAAAAAATTGTTTAGGGTAGTAATGTCTACGATGTTCCCAGCACACACACCTTGCACGTAGGCCCTCCACCAATGGCCGGAGCGGGTCCTGAAGTGGATAGCATTTCCTAAATGTTCTCATGATACGCTTCGAGAAGTCTCGGATTGCAGGAAAAAGGTGGATGGAGATGAGGGAAGGAGGGAGACGAAACATTAGTGGTGGGCGTTTCGTGCACAAAAGCGGGCGGAGTTTGCTGCCAAACTTATTACCCGGTTCTAAGAAGCCTTTGAGGCCGGGACAAAGTGGACAGAGATCCGCAAAGGAAGTGAGGCCGAATGCCACTGGTGGGCGGGAAATGCACCAATGTTTGCGAAGTTATTTACAAAACATTATGACTCGGTTCCGAGTAGTCCTGGAGATAGGGGAGAAAAGGGGATGGGAGATCAGCTGCTACGGATGGGTGGAGCTTGTAATAATTGGGCGGAGTTATCCATGAAACATTCTAACTCGATTCTAAAAGTCCTGGAGACCGGGCAAAAAGAGTATAGAGTTCGACACCGCAAGAGAAGTGAGCAGGTATTGCCGGGTAACGCGTGCGCTTTAGTGTAAAGTTTGGTTACTGTAGTGCTTTAGATTAAAAGATATGGCAGATTGTTTTCTTCTGGAAAGCTGCGAAGATTCACAAGATTCCAGCGCGATGGATAAAAGGCACACGCCCACGAAATCGAGGATTTTGCTCTTGGAAAGTTCCCGCGCTAAAGTATCTTGGGTAGCTTAAAGGGGGCCCGGACCCGGAAAAGTGGATGAAGGTTAGCGAAGGAAGGAGGACAAATGCTCTTTGTGGGCGACACCGAGGTGGACGGAGCTTGCCACGATGCACTATAAAAATATCGGCGACACTGTTCCATACTATTGAAGTCCCGTGTGATGCACGCGAATGCATGCGCCGCTAGACTGGTGTCTTATAATAGACGAACAGATTAAAGAAGGAAAAAAGAAAAAGAATAATGGGATGTGAGAAATAGAGCAAAGTATGTATATTATAATATACATAACTGGGAAAAAAAGAAAAAATCAGTTGAATAAACGTATGGGAGCCGGCAAGAGGGTTTACGGCGAGCTATATTTTCGAGGATAATTGAGCATGACACGAGTGAAGAGAACGCCCAGTTGGCCCTTGCGCGACTACAGCCTGGTGTTAAGGATCACAGTGCAGATGCGGCTTCTCGCACACCCCCAATTCTTACCGTTGGACGCTCACGACGGTGCTCGCTATAGCGAGCACCGTCGTGAGCAAGAGCGCGATGTCGCGCATTGCCTCGCGCACACGGTTTAATGATGCCTGAGGAAGCTTTTGAGCTGGATGTCGCGCATGTCACTCACTGTCACTTGTAAACAGGGTCAACCGACAACCTTGTGTTGCGCAAAGAACAACGAGGGGGCCGCATTTGGCCGAACGAAAGGGGGGGGTCGCATACAGAGGGACCAAGGGGTGAAAGGCTGGGAGGAATGGTCCCAAAAGGCATGAAATTTGAAATTCGCGCCCTTAGCAGGCGCTAGGTGGCGTGGAGCGCGTTTTCCACTCGTGCGAGACGGGAAGTCAAGACAAAATCAAATATTAATGGTTTAGTTTGAGTAACTGAGAGAATTTCCTATGAACCCACGTACTATTGTGTCCCCAGAGGTCTCTCATTTCAGGTATCTGCCGAGATTCTTGCGGAATTCCACATCTCCTGTTTGTATAAACCGGAAAACTGGATATGCAATAGTAATTTACGTCCTTATTTGAAAACCTATATCTTCGTTCGTCGGCGCTCTTATGGAACCGGACACCAAAATTTAAAAAATTCAGATAGTTTCTTTAAAAAAAAGCATTTGAAATGTTGCGGATGTTCAATATTTGAAAAAAATCGTCCCGTCGTTCCGTTTTTTGTGCACACGCGAGTTTTCGACATTCAAACATTCATAACCTTCTTCGTAATTAACTTTTTGTAAATGTCTAAGGCTAATTAGAAACTAGAAGATGAGCGCTTTCAAACGAGCACCTGAAAATTTTCCAGCGATTATTCTTTCAAAAAATAGTCCCGTCGTTCCGTTTTTGGGGGGTTTGGGGTCCGATTTTCTAGAAAGCGCGAGTTTTCGACATTCAAACATTTATAACTTCCTTCGTATTCAACTTTTTGTAAATATCTAAGGCTAATTAGAAACTAGAAAATTTTTGCTTTTAAATGAGCGTTGAAACTTTTTTGAGAACTCGTTCAAAAAATAGTCCCGTCGTTCCGTTTTTTTACAGACTTTTTTCAAGCCCTTTTGCTGAACCGCGACATTGCAATCTTCAAGAACCCATAACTTTCTTCAAACTTCATAAAATGAGAAGAGGTAAGGACCGTTATAATCTACTCGAAGAGTACTTTATTACTGGTGTTGACTTTTCATGTAATTCTTTCTTCTGCTGCAATTTCTTAAGGGGTCTTCAAAATTCAGTTGAGCAAGTTCGCTACATTTTGTTCCGCTTGGATTTGATTTAAAAGCATCAAAGTTTTCTTGGTTAAGTTTGTCTGCTTACGACCGCTAACAGAGAGGGCGTTTTTATGGAGAGAACGCCTTCCGGGTATACGCCGTGCACCTGTCTGTGGGTGGAAGTCGCACTCGCATTTGAAGGTCCTCCACTTTCCCGAAGAAGGTGATAGTACATGATCGAATTGCATTGTATGTTTTGCGGTACCATTGTAAGTTTTATGGTTTGATGGTTGTTTTACTTTCCTAAGAACTGCTCTACACTGCCACTTATATTAGAAAGCGCGAACCTTCCGCTTTCCGAAATGTTCTTCATTTTTTTTTGGGTGCCTAAGGAATCAGAGCGATATTGCCTTTTGAGTGCGAAAAACTCGCATAAAAATTTTCGCATCCTCGACGCTACCTCGACGGAATTCGAGAGAACTTATCTCTTTGCATGGAAGGCTTTCAAAGCAATTTCAATACTGTTTGGCAGTAGCAGGCCCAGCTCTACCTAACCCGACCGAGTGCTACTCAAAAGGTTCGAAAACTGAGGAATGGAACCTTTTCATGGAGGGTGTACATTCCGGTGGTTTTGAGCGGGGTATCAGCAAATCTGACCCAGAGACAAACCGCGCAGCAGCTATCGCGGAGTCGGCCGTTCGTCGATTCAGGCTGTTGTGATGTTTTCTATGAACTTCTCGAACATTCGCATTGGCATGGACAACACTGCGAGATTGCAAAAACTCTCCACGGTCGGGAATTGAACCCGGGTCTCGCATGTGACATACGTACTCACCGCTACACTACCACTACACTCCGTCCGTGAAAGAGAATCAAAATAGGAGGGGTCGTGCCAAGACTTGATTCTAGGGGGGGGGGTCGTACATCTGCGACCACGTCCTCGACACGATTTTCACCATGGATACAACTCAGTATGTTAAGCTCTCTCTGAGTGACGGATGTGAGGATAGGGACAAAGCCAAAAATCTGACTTTCGATATGTACGGAATGCTTGTGCTTGAAACAAGGTCATTCGTGGTGAGTCTTTCAAATTTTTTCAAAGACAGAAAATTTTTGATTTCCTCCATGAAATGAAGGGTCAAGTATGAAAAATGTGTGAAGAAAATGTATGTATGTGAAGGAAATAATGTGTTATTTTTTTATTTATCAGTAATAAAGAGAAGAAGAGATAGCCATGTACACACTACAACTTTATTGGACAAAGACATTGATACACACAGAAATACACCGTAACACTAAAACACATATGTCCAATAGGGGGGGGGTCGCACTGACACCCCTTGAAATGGAGGGGGTCGCAAAAAATTTGGAATTTGCGCAACGCAGGGTTGACCCTGCTTGTAAACCGCTAGGAGGTAGTACTTGACGAGAAATCATATGACAAAAATGAGGTGATGTCGCGCACTGTCCTCTACTGTCGCCACCTCTCGGGTAGGCTTTGATTCTACTGAGATTTAGCTCGACCGGGAAAATCAAATGACATGGAAACGGTCGATGTCGCTCACTACATCGTACTGCGGCTAAGCAGCAGGTAAGGTTGGAGACCCATCAGACCTTTTTGTAAACGACCAGTCTGAATAAGTAGGGCTATGTACGCACCACAACAAATAATCCCTTTTTCGGACTAAACTAGTGCATGGCGCAATGCTAACAGCTCGCCTCATTCCCGCCTGTGCCCTCGCCTCATTCCCGCTCGTGCCCTCGCCTCGGATAGCGGCTCGATTGTCAAGTTCTCACGTCTGCACCATGCCACCAAAGAAATGTCCTGAGGAAGCTGCGCCTGCATGGCTTACACCCATCTTGAAGAGATGGGACGATTACTTCGCAAGGTTTGATAAAGTCTTTGAACTTTTCCTGAAGGTGCAAGAGGCACAAAGCACAATTCTCAATAAACTCGATAGTTTAGAGCGCAAGATTGCTGCCGACGGGGACCGCAACGGTAGCTCAAGTTCGGTCCTCTATAGCACCCTAGTGAAATTCAATTGTGATTCCAGGATCGTAGACGAAAAAGCCTGTAGAATCACTTGGGTTGGAATCAGCGAGCAAGCCGAAATGGCCACCCACGCATTTGACAAAGAAGCGATCAAGGAGGTCATTGCATCCTCCGGTGATGAGGAGCTTCTGAATGAGTTTAACTCAGGGAGAATCACTCACTACAGGCATCCGAAGACTAAGCCAAAAACGCTGAATCACAAGCCACGTATCATTAAAATTAGTTTAGGAAACCAGCGCCTGAGGGGCAAACTTTTGGAACACATGCGTGCGGGACGGCTCTCTCTAACGAAAGACTGTGTGCATTCCTATGCCCGGACCGACTTCACTAGGGAAGAGTTGGAGTATGATTGCGCCCTCCGCAGGAAAGCTGGAATGATGAACCAAGAAGAAGGTAAGCTTCTTTATGTGGTCCGCGACCTCTCCATTCATAAGTTCAAAAGTCCCAGAGACCTTCCCAAACGTGATCAAACGAAGAGGTCCATCCCGCCCCCGCAAAGCCCACAGGCGCCCCCCGCCCCAGTTCTTTCTGCCCCTATTTCCCCAGTGGCAAACCGCTAGGGCACAAGGTCAATCAATGAGTGCAAAAAATATTCAAACAGAAGTGATGCTCCCTGCGCTCCTTCAGGGGCCACTATGAACGAGCACAGGGGGTTTCTTCTACTGAATGCGCGCTCCATTGTCAGCAAGATTGCCGAGTTAAACTTCCTCCTCCATCAGACACCTCGCGCAGTTTTCATCACCGAAAGCTGGTGTAAACCTGACACAGTTTTCATGATGCGATACTAAGCTATGACTCAAAGTATGAAGTTTACCGTTGCGATAGGACTGGAGGTGGGGTGCTGGCTCTCATTCACAAAGAGATTTCTCCACAATTTTCTGGTCAAGAAAGACTTCTTTGAGCTTATACAAGCACTTGCAATTGAGATCAAATCTTGTTCAGAAAAAGTTATCGTAGTACTTGCCTACCGTAGTCCGTCCTGTACCACTGTCGCTTTCTCTAGTTTCACCGATTTCCTACATGAGCTATTCAGCTATTCGACCAATGGGATGGTCTCATTCTTATTTAGGGGACTTCAATTTTCCATTAATTGACTGGGCCAGTATGACCTGCAGAGGGAATGTCTTCGCCTTCAATGCGCTCTCTTCTCAGCTTCTCGAGACAGTTCAACCTTGAACAAATGGTAAATGACCCAACCCATGGACTCAACACTTTGACATTGTACTGGTTTCTGAGCCAGATATGGTCGAAAACCTAAGCGTTCTCCCACCTTTTAGTACATCGGATCACAAATGCGTCTGTTTCAACATCTCTATTTTACAGCCTCCCTCACAAGAGACTTTTGAACCGTATAGATGCTATCCAAGAGGAAATTATGACGCTATTAGTTCCGCGCTCACCCACCTGGACTAGACCAATATTAACTTCACCTCTAATAGTACCGAAATGTTCTACTCAAAGTTTTTGGAATTCTGTCGCTACTTGATTGAAGAATACGTACCCCTTTCTATTCGGAAGAATGAAAGTGTCAAATATCCCAAGCGTGTAAAAATCCTAATGGCTAGAATCAGGCGTAATCATGCATCTTCCGTGGAAATGAACTCAAAAAGTGCAACATTTGCAAGAAAATTGAAGCGTATACTTCTCCGTCGTCAACTGAAGGAAGAAGCAAAAATAGCACGTCATAAAAATGCTAAACGGTTCTTCTCTTATTGTCGGAAAAAAACTGAAAGTTGCTGATAACATCCCAAACTTGTTTTCTGCAGAAGGTTCCTCGGTTGAAGACGATCTGGCCAAGGCTAACCTCTTTGCCAGCTATTTCCAAACCGTCTATAAAAACCGGCGTGCCTCTGACGCAGGCCTTGCGCACTTAATGTCTGATTCCCTACACTGGGTAGACATATCAAGCGAAGTTGTCTACAGAGCTTTACGAAAACTCCCAAAAAACCGAGAATCTACCTCCCCTGACGGATTCCCATATATGTTCTTGAAGAAAGTCCCACTCGGTTTGGTGGCACCATTGACTGTATTATTCAATAGAATCCTTCTCCACGGTGATATTCCGAGCCCATGAAGAGTTGGCTTCGTCAGGCCAATCTTCAAGAACGGTACCAAGAGTAACGTTACCAATTACAGACCTATTTATTTAACTAGCTCTATCAGCAAAGTCATGGAACGTATTCTCTGTCATAAAATGAGTAGTTATTTAAGGGAAAGAAAATTACTAAACAATAGCCAACATGGCTTTGTGAGACGCAGGTCTACTATGTCCGCATTGATTCAGCTGTTCCACTGTTGCGCAAAGAAATTGACAAAGGGCGTTTTGTGTCAGTCTGTTAAATCGACTACGTAAAAGCCTTTGACTCTATCTCTATCCCACTTCTGCTGAGAAAACTTCAAGCCCATGGTATTGGGGGCCGCCTACTCCTATTTTTGCAATCCTTTCTCACTAACAGGCATCAATCGGTACTCATAGACCATTCTCGTTCCTACTACTACCCCACTCCTAGTGGTGTACCCCAAGGTACTTGCATTGGGCTCCTGATGTTTATCATATAAATGATCTCATCAGCTCTTTTCCATCAGGAGTGTTTTGCAGCTTATACGCTGATGATTCCAAAATTTTCACGATCAGTGACTGTGATAAACTCCAGTCTGCAATAGACTGTATTGAATCCTGGTCGAATAAATGGCAATTGGATATCTCCATCCAAAAATCTGCTGTCATGGGGATAGGCAAAAATCATCCAGACTTCACATTTACCATGCGTGGCGGTCAGCTCAATCGCGTTAAACAAATTCGTGACATTGGTGTCTTTTACAGTGATCAGCTCGACTTTGAAGAATTTATACATGACACTGCTGCCAGATCGAGTTCGAGAGCAAACTTCATTCTCAGATCGTTCAAGATGCGTAACCCTAATTTACTATTCCGCCTATTCAATCTCTATGTCAGACCAATCATGGAGTACTGCGCGCCTCTCTGGTCGCCGTACAAGCATCCGCTGATAGACGAACTTGAAAAAGTTCAGAAAAGTTTTACCTATCGCTGCTTCAGACGCAAGGGAATCACTTCACTATCGTATAGTGAACGGCTTCGAAAGCTGGGAGGTAACTCACTCGAGTTTCGCCGCAAACTTATTGATTTTGGTCTCACGTACAAATTTTTGACGGGCGAGATTGATCTGAACTTGAGTGACATTTTCGAGCTCTCGCCGACTATAGGGCAGTCCAGAGGACATCCCTATCGAGTGCGACCTGATAAACCCTGCACTCGCGCGTATGAGGGCGCTTTTCCAGTCCGAGTAGTATCGCTATGGAACAAGCTAGATCTCGACTTTTTCAAATGGAGACACTCTCGCATGTTTCAGATTCAACTTTCTCGCTACCTCAAGCGTGAAGTGGTTGCTTCAGGTATCAGCTGATGGTGAACGATTCATCCTGTCTCATGTTTCAGGCACTTGTGTTTTTGGTCAGAGATCAGTGCAAGTCTTGCTCAGGTATGAAGAGGTCTCTTTTCGCAGGGGTACTAGTCGTCGCGTTACTGTGTTTTATACTTTCATTCTATTTCCGCTAAGTGCCGCTCGTAGCGCTTTTAGTGCTTCACTCACGATTCCGCCACCAATATACTTACTCCCCTGCGTCCATCAGGTAGTATTTACGTTAGAAAGATTGTCTTCGATTTTCCTTTCCAGCTATATTTTTACATATTTTTTTTAATAACAGGAATATCGATTCATGATATTTCAGCACCTCCCTCGTCGCTCTTCTCCGACCCATTTCTCAAACATTTCCTTCCTTCTCTATCCTCTCTCCCAATACCCATTCCCCAAGTGTTATTGCACTGTTCACCATTGACATCTTGAAATATCTTTTTTTTCTATTTTTTTTCTATTTTTTGTAATATTATATGTAGCTTGCTTCCATGTATACTTTTTTAACGCCTTGTTATCAAAATGCCGTGCTCTGCATGTGATTGTCCCTTCCTACCCCCTTTTTTTTAATCTGTATTTGTTTTGCCTATCACCCCACGCCGACACCGTTGAGGTGGTCTTAGTTTCCTTGGGGAGGTTGGTGGACCTACTAAGCTGGTATCCGGGGCCCTAACTCGCCCAGGGGCTTGCAGTTTATGGCCGGGCACTGCCCTTCCTCCTCCTTGGCAACCACGGACCCCTCTCCCCCTCCCCCTCCTCTCTTATCATAGCTGCCACCCACTGTGCCATATACATATATCTGATCTGTTCTTTCTACATAATCTATACTCTATTATTCTTTATTGTAATTGTCGCCAATTTGTTGTCAATTGTTCTTTTAATCGCTGTACAATAGTTTTACAAATAAATAAATAAACAGAGCTCAAATTAGAAGCGTTCTTTTCACAGCGACCCATCTATAAAAAAGAACGCGGAAAAGCGCTCTTCGCGTAGATTTTCGAAGTTCTACGGCTAACGTAGTATATGACGAAGGGCTCAAAGGAAAGCGTTATGATCATCAGTTGGCGCCGCACGCGATTGCAAGCACAAAACAGTTCTGCAGCGGGATGGAGCGGTGCGGCGAAATTTCCAATTCTAGCTCGATGCACCACGAGTATTTGACCTTCTTCGCTAGATTCTATGCGCTTTCCTCCCATTCTTCAAGCTATCTCTGGATTGTATTGCGACTTTGGATTTGGCCTTCGCATGTCGCATGCCCCCTCACCGGTGCCATTTGTCCATCACTGTTTTTTCAACCATTTTCGCCTTTTTCCCAGTCTTAAACTTCTCGGTAGCGAATTATGAATTCTTTCTGAAGAGAGGAAGGGAGATAGGATTCGGATATACAAATTCGTTCGACAGGGAAAGCTATCTATGACATGATGTAATTTACTAAGAAACATTTCGTATTCATTCACCGAAAAAGTAGACTCGAGAGAGTCTTTCCAAGCAATATACGAAATGTAGGCACTTAGACTTAAGAAGTCACATTTTTTAGAGTCCCTAAAAAGGTGAACTGGGGCTTGGCATAACTACTATTTATACCAAACGATATGCTATTGTGATCGCTACTACCAATGGGTGGTTCTGTCCCAGCCCTATTGGAAAGATTGGTTTTATTGAAAAAAAAAACAGATTTAGAATACTCATACCCTAGTCGTTTTAGGAAGGGGGTCTTCCAGGGCGACCCACGCTTTTTCAAACCATTTATCGCATATTGTAGGGGCGCATGTTGGGAACAAAGAGCCTATAGTTCGTTTTCGCTAAATGGTTCTGGCGGCACCGAAAGAAGAAGTGTAAGGTACACTTGATGGTTCGGTACCTATTGGGGACTAACTTTTGCGTTCAGTTTGGCACCTACAGGGTGATGCTAAAAGTGCTAAATGTCAAAATCAGATGTGATGTTAACGATCAGGACCATTCTGAAGCCACAGAATAGCCGTCATTCCAAATACAAAATAATGTCCCCAACGGGGAAACCCATCAACAGTAGCTCACACTTCTTTTTTGGCACTGCAACCGTTTATCGCGGGTCGCCCTGAAAGACCCCCTCGCAGGGTGAATAACGGTCGAGGAAATCCTCGACAAGGGGGTCGTACTTGTAAGATGGATCATGGGGGGTCGTACCTGTGAGGGTCGGCAGCGAGCAGCAGTGCAAGTAGGAGGAAGAGCGTGTACCGCAGGAGAAAACAAGGATGTGCGAGGAAACAATACATGAAGTATTATTTCTGCTCGCTATTAATACCTCGCTGGCAATGATTAAGGAACGCTGCCGCAAAAACGACTATGGTTGAAGAAAGCTCTAAGTAAATGAAGCGGCCTGTCGGTTATAGGGGGTACGAGATGTTTGTACTACAATACAGATTCTGACAATAGGTCATCATCATATAACACCTTTCAATCGAGTGTACCGCTATGAGTGACGGTCAGATGCATGGCATATGAGAGGGTAGCGAATTACGGCAATAGTTTTCCCTTTTCATATCGCCTACGCTGAGTTGTATCTAGATACAAATCGAGTGTTGCCCACGAAATATTCTGCAACGGTGAGGAAGGAAACGACTTTTTGAGCGATCAAATTTGGTCCTCGATAGAACCCTGACGCAAATTTCTCCTCAATTAAATTACTTGTAAATAAGATGAATAGAACTTCAGGAAGCGCATTCCTTCTGCTTCCCAAAACTATCCTTACGTTTTTGATCGCCCAAGAAATTAGAGAGATATTGCCTTGTGAGTGGCAAAAACTCACATGAAAATTTCACCGTGCTCGACGCTGACTCGACGAAATTTGGGAGACCTCATCTCCTGCATGGAAGGCTTTCAAAGCAATCTCAATACTGATTGTCAGTAGCTGGCCTAGCTCTATCTAATCCAACCTAGTGCTATTCAAAAGGTTCGAAAATTGGGGAATGGAACCTTTTCATAGAGGGTGTACTTTCCCGTGGTTTTCAGAGGGCATCAGCAAATCTGACCCGAAGACAAACCGCGCAGCAGCTGTCGCAGAATCGGCGTTGATCGATACAGGCTGTTGTGATGTTCTTCTATGAACATCTCAAACACTCGCATTGGCA
>KZ345330.1:148848-167936 GCA_002352805.1 Teladorsagia circumcincta
CAATCGGTCGCATGATAAATAACACTAAGATGATTCGATACTTTGTCGACAACCTTTTAAATTTGCTTAAATCTTAACAGGACTGAGTATGGAATCGGTAAATGAATTTCTTCATTTTTTCTTCAAATTTTTCTTCCTCCACTCTTGCTCCTATAGATTATTAATGGGCTGGTTTTGTGAGAATCAGATCCCTCAGATCATATCCAAATTTGAACCGAACTGATTCAGCAGAAAAGAAGTTACGGCCGGGAAAGCATTTGGCCGAATACTTTGAGCGCCACTGTATAGCAAACTGGCGACGGCTAATAACGCAACTGCGCGCAATCAACGCCAAGGAGAAGAATGAGACACCTTGCGCCAAAAATCTAGTGCACTGTGCATAATCTATGTATATTATGTAGTAACAGGTTGTCCGATAAGTAATGTCGTCTAATTGAGCGATTCGTCTGCGAGTCGCTGGTTCCGAGCGTTACGTCACCGGATAGAAATATGTACCAACGAACCGTCCATTAGGCTCAAAACTATGGTGCTAGACTAGGTTTCAAGTGAGTCAGTGGTTGCCGTCGAACAAGGAGTCTTCAGCGGTGAGGCCACACATTCTTCCAGTTTCGCAATCTCAGGTTTTGCTCCCCGATTGTGCCCGAAGATAGGAATAAAGATTTCTTCCAACACGTTCCTCTTTTCTCGTGTGCGCCCGGTCCTGAAGCAGTGCTATCTACGTTCTGTAACATTCATTTATTTACTTATTTATACGTCCAAGTGGGACGCGCCACTGAGTTCAGTATACGAAATCAATGCAATTACTTAGAGGAAAAAGGAAAAAAAGGCTGGTCCAGGGAGCCAGCAGTACCCAAGCAACTGAGAAAGTGACTGTGAAGTGAATGTGTTCACGACCAGCAAAACCGAGGAGACATGATCCTCAGGGGACGTGAAGGCCTAAGCCTAACTGAGGCAGCAATGGTGGGTTACTGGACCTACACCAGTTTAGCGGCACAAGGGGTCATAGGCAATTGCCGGGACTCAGGCATACGGGTATACCGACCGCTTTCGTGGAACCGGCAAGCTAGGTAAAGGCTCAGACACCGAACCAAGCATTCCTAAAATAAGCGTGGCCTTCAAATTGAGAGAGAAAGTGTAAAAGGAGCAGAGTCGAGATCAATCCTCAGCAAATACGGACTATCATCACTTCCTCTATCACTAGAATAGAGATGTACCATTCTAGCCAGCCTGACATCAGTCGAAGGAACTGCTCAATCCTTTGGCCAGCCAAAGAACTGAAAAAATAATCAAGTGTTTCACAACAAGACATCAAATCGTGAAGTAACAACTGTGCCGGCGGAATATACGCCTAGAGAAGCATGCCAAACAGATTAGTGTGGACTTAGTCATAAGAAAAAACGAAAGTCATGAGTAGGTTATTAGGTGATGAAATGAAATTACGAATTACGAAATGTAAAAAAACATCACTTCTTCCACTTGTAGGACGAAACGTCCAGTACTGGTCGGAGTCGCAGCTCGCCTCTCAATATCTTGAACGCTGAGACCCAATTAGCCTGAATTCTTCTGTAATGAAGAGACTTCACATAAAGTTCTTCTAATCGGTCTCTGTTTGATGGCAGGCTCTGAGGATAAACAGGATTTGGAAACATTCCGTAGTGAAGGATTCTGGTGAAACTCGCAGGCCCCATTCTTCAGAAACGGTCTCCAAATTGCACTATGTACAGTACTCTACCAGAGCTAGCACAAACATCTTGAAAAGTTTAATCCACATCTTGAAAAGTTTAATCCATACAAAATTTCAGAGCAGTGAGCGTCCCTGAATAGACGTGTGCAACCTCCATAGCCTTGTTATGGACATTGCAATGTGCGACTTCCACTTGAGGCCCTTTGCAGTTGAAACTCCCAGATCTCTGACCAGATCGCAAGAGGCAAGGTGGCTACACTGTGGGCGATGAACTTGGAGTGAGCCTTCCGTAAGGGAAAGTAGATGGCTTTTGGAAGAATTTACACTTAGATCTCACTCTCTCTGGTCCACTCTATCATCTTATCACTCGACTTATTCAGGGCTATCGGGCTACCTCTCTATCGTGGGACTTGTAGATTGCATACACTTTTACATCATCAGCAAATGCTGCAACTCTGATATAAGGGTGAGTTTTGAGCCGCCCCGTCAGATAGTTTGTGCTGAGTAAGAAAAGGAGTGGTGAAAGATCCCCTCCTCGGGGCACTTCTGTACTGCAGCCTCTGGGACGAGAACAGCAGTCAGTAATGCGTGCCACCATTCTCCTGCCTACAAGATAGGATCTAAATCACTCCAAAAGCTTCCTTCTCACCCCAATGGCGTCCAATTAACTCGAAAAGCTAGAGGTGCCCTGCACCAAATGCTTCGGTTAAATCAAAGTACACAATGTCCACATTGTATCCCGAATTGAGAGCCAAGTCCATTCACGTGCGCAGTCCACAGCACACTTTACCATCACCTATTTTGTGGTTCAGTCATGACTCTGTTACGAGTGCGATATCAGGTTTGAACGATGCAATGAAATGATGGAAATGAGGCATTTTATTCACAAGGCTTCGGGCATTTAGCAGCTCGCAACGACAGTTCTGCGGTTGGTGAACTATCAGTTTTTGGAGCCTGCCTCTTTTATTGAAAGAATATCTAATGTTTTGACCATCTCCTCTCGATAAACGACCTAAACGCGCTTTCAGCCGTGTTCATCACCTTTTTCACTCATACGCTTTCTTGCGGAGGTCCCAGTCTTTTGACATTTCCTCCGGCAGCGTCGATTTTCGGATCTCACCTTATTGAACATGGAGGAAGAACGCAATTGATGAGCGCGAGCCAGAGCATCAAAAAGAAATTTCTTGGATGGGAAAACGCGCTTAACAAGTCTTGGCTTATCACTGGGTTTCCCCATTCTGAACACCTCGACCAGTCGTGCCTCAATGTTCAAAAAGTCCAGAATTTCCAAAACGTACTTTCAGTGTGTTCCTGACTCCAAGACGAGGAGAGCTCTTTCTCCGCTTCAGACACACCCAAAAGTTCTATAGAGCGTTCCTTGTTTTCCGATTCAATTACTTCAAGCAGCGTAGGTAACTTTATGGGGAACTGTTGAAGAAGCGGGATGAATTCCGGTGGTTTCGCAACCAAAATCTCGTTGATTTGATTTAGCAGTCCACGTGCACCCTTATCGAGGGCCGGTGCAGTAAAAATAGGCGAGGGAATAGACCGAAGGCTTCCGACTTCTGATAGGGTATCTGCCGGTGTTAGTTTGATCCAAGGCAGATCGCGACATCGATCAAAACACCGCCACTTGCTATGGCCGCAGACGGAGGAATCCATATATCCATAATCGTCAATATGCACGATGATGACTCAGAAGATGACACTCCAGAGTTAGGATAGTTTTATTTTGCATCCCTCGCAGAGCTCACAAGGAAAGGGTCCTAGGTAGCCACGGTCACTCAAAAAGAGATGTGTACGCGTAGAAGAACCTCCTAACGCTGATCTCAAATCTACCTTCCAAATCTGCTGAGCAATTCTCTGAACGGAGTTATGAAGCGAGACAGCGCAACGACAGTGGTCGAGACTCGTGGCCAAAATGTCGAAGGTAGGTGCCCTGTCGTAAGTACTGTTTTGCATTTTCGGAGATACAGCTAAACAGCTTTCAATGGCCTATTTATCTGAGTTGCAGAAGAATGGAAAACAGTGAACATGATGAGAGACCGATCCTACGACGTTTTGAGTGTGAAACCCGTCCGCGCTGTTTTGCTTCATAACTCCGTTCAGAGAATCGTTAAGCAGATTTGGAAGGTGGGTTGAGGTCAGCGTTCAAAGATGCATCTAATTGTATACAAACGCCCACTTCTTGAATGGTCATGGCGACGTGGGAGCCTTTCCTTGTCATTATTTTTCCAGAATGAAATATGTTAGATTCGACATGGCAACGTCCGGTATGAGTTATGACACGAGCCAATCTCGCAAGATTTCCAAGGTTCATTATATCTTTATGCGCCAAATATGAAGTGATCATGGGGAGTTGAACTCTTAGGTTCATCAGATTGCAACTTGGTTTGGCTCAACTGCCTCGTCATTGCTACATTATATGCAATACGGGGCCGGGACGGTTCATGTATCAGGAAAACATACGACCTGATCATACGTAATGTTTCCTTCTTTTCAAGTCGATCTTTTAAGCGCCTGATATGATTTCTCGTTAGATGCTCGTACTACTCTCCTGGCTCCGCTACGTCTTCCAAGCCTAATTACTTGTCTCCACTGTAACGTCGTTCTAGGAACTTACAGTTTTAGACCCACAAAAGAATGTTAGTATAAATCTGGGAGCAGATTCCATGAATGAGCTTCTCAAGAATGATCTTCATGGCACAATTAGTTCGAAATTTTGAAGTGTATCGAAAAACTGACTACTGCCATACACTCGACAAAGTTTCAATTTTGAATTTAGCGATGGCTCGTCATGTTCTCTCGGTTCTGATCTCTAATCGTTGGCTGCATATATTCTCGTCTTACCTTGTCATGCCTTGCTCTTTGTAGCTTTTGCGGCAGTTGGTCGTGGTCGTTGGTTGTGGTCGAGGTAAATTGAAGCGTTTTACTGAATCCTAAAAATTGCTGTGGCTGTTCAAATGTTTACCAAACGTGCATTTCTGTTTTTGTGTATCCATATTGTTGGAGTACTGCTTTGTGTGCTCAAATCTTTACAGAGTACCTGCCGCTCCTGCATGATTGTGGGAAACAAGCCAGAGTCTAGGCAGTGAAGTGCTCAGCAGGTGAGCAAACTTGTTCAGATCCTTTCAACAGATGAGCTGACTCATTCAAAAACTGCTCGCGAATGCATTATTACGTGTGGAGTTACAAGGTCGATCCATCTGGAGGTCTAACAAAGCTGAATACGGAACCCTCTGTCAATGTTCTAACAAGGTTTTTTCTCCAGATGCGGCATTCCTTCCACAACATGAATTTCGCAAAATGAGAAAAAAGGAAATTCAACTCCTCTATTTCATGCGAAATATGCGAGAGTATGGAATCACATAACTTCTTATGCGCTGTGGCAAGAAGTTTCTGTGGAAGAATGATAAAGTCAATCATTAATGCTATCTATGAATTGATTGGCCGAGCAATATTCTCGTCTGATAGTCTTGAAACTATTGCATGAAAAGTGGGAGCAACGATAAATACGCACCGCTGACGTATCAAGAATCAAGCTAGAAAGCATTCAACCCACTCAGGCCTATGGACTTCAATCAGAGCCGTACGCCTCACAGTCCCATTCGGAGACGTAGATAACAATACTGACGATCCAGATTACCTGCCGGCAACGAGCTGATATCCTCAGAAACACGACAATAGGCAGTGAACGCCTCACTCTTCTATCAAATTCACTCATGGTTTGTGAACGATGTGGCGAGAACAGTACTTGAGGAATTTGCGAGAACATCACAAAGTGAGCATATAGGCCGTGTTTACTCGCAAAATCCAAAAAGAGAGCATTTGTTCTTGTCACTAATCCTATTATCAAAAAAAAAACGAAAGGACGGGCGCGTATAACGGACGTCAAACCATCTCAAGACAGGGTAATCAGGGAAGTAGAATTTCACTCTAACGAGAACAAAAATGAAAATACCTACAAATCCCATCATACCATTGGATATCGGCGACAATACAATAGTGCTGGAAAACTCCGGAGACGGCGAAAAAAGTGATTGCAGGAAAAATCCCTATTGAGACCGCGCAAATAGCGCAAGTAGACCTATGACAATTAGCACTCAAACAAAACAACACAACCCAAACACAGTTTAAAAACTAGCAAAACATTATACCGCACGTTTTTCAACCTCAGTTGCAAGTCCCAGCGAAAAAATGCAAAAACAAAAAAGAAACCACAATTTCAGGCAAAAATAAGCCGTCGTTTTTGAAATTAATGAGCAAGAACTGTGGTTACACCAAAACATAAAAATTGAAATTAATGAGCAAGAACTGTGGTTACACCAAAACATAAAAAGACTAACATATCGCACTTATACCATAACTAATTGCTTTCGCACGTCGGAATCGATCGATGGGATTGAATGTTCTACAGTTCGCGCCATACCATGAGCATTTCAATGCTCTCTTTTTTCCGACGTGTTTGTTTTCCTTGGCACGATTGTGTGCAATTTTCCAGGCACTGTGCGTTTTAAAGACCTCAGTTGTATTCAATTTCGTTCTTGACACAATGCGCTCAAGAAAATAATGTTACGCATGTTGTTTTTCAACTTCGCTTTTTCCATTTCTCTCTACTTGCTGCTCCAATCCATTCTTTCTCTGGAGGCAGGCAGAAACCCTAGCACTGTCAATCAGTGTTAGTTCCTCGTTGTTCAGGACTCTTGCACTCCCTGCTGTCGCGTATAGGGCATCATTTTGTGCTCATAATCTCTTCTCTAACTGTGACGGCATCAATGAGAACAGCCTTTCGGGAATCTTCCTACAAATCTCTGTCTTTCGTCGCCACTCCATTTTTCTCGCACCCTACACTTCTTCAGGTTTGTCAACAAATATTTGTTGATTGGCTGCGAAAAACCTGAGAATTAGCAGCTTTTTTCGGTCAACTCCTTTTGCACTCATAATGGAAAATCAACCTTCTGTCATCCCTTGTTTCTTTTTCCATGCCGCCATTCACGAATTGGCATTGATACTGTACATTCGGTCAGCTCCGAATCCGCAAGCACTTTGTAAGTTCATGCATGCCATGCCGCGTATCTTATTCAAAATCATGCTTCCTTCATTTATAATAATTCCGATAATCAAGCACAGGAAACTCTTTGAACCCTATCATTTTGTTCTATTCATTTTAATATCCACACTAGCACGATTATGTGATCACCACTCCTTTTTAATAGTAGCTGTGAAGAAATGCTTCTCCTAGGGCTCTTTTTCGTTCCAGAAAACGACATTAAATTGGACCTCAGGCTTTGGCTTACCTTTCTTGTTAAGAATGGTATATTTCACTATTTTTGTTCTTGTCCGTGTTCTTGCCTCATACACCCTTTTAGAGGGAATAAAAGAGCGCTCTCGAATAAAACGTTCGCAATGTGATTCAATTCTCTGTCATCTCAAGTGGGCAAGCAAGAACAACGATCCGATCCGCACTCGCTCATCTCGTACTTGCTCAAAGATGATGACATTGCTCGTTCGATGTTTACATCTGTACAATACTTTATGGATACGTTGGTATTCGCGTCATTGCCGTTGCGACTCCTCATCAAGTAAGTACTCATGTTCAGCAGCTGGCGTCGCAGTACGAACAGACTTGAGCAAACAATTGCGTCGAACGTTCCACGATATTAGCTCTCCTCACAATACATCCAGGTAAGAAATTTACAAATTTCATCCCCATTGTTGCGAGAGAAAGTGTGAGTGCAAGGAAGCCGAAGCTTCTCTGGAAGCTTCCAAACACAATTATTTTCTCTCTTAGAAAGGCTGATTCAATCCTGGAGCGAAACGAAACCAGGGCTGCAAGTTAAGAGAAATAGCAAGAGCGACAACTCTCGTTTAGAAATCCGACAGAACACTCCAATTGAGCGACTATTTTGATCCAATATCTCTACCAAAATCCATTTGTATAGAGTCGAGCGTTTTCCTTTCTCAATCGAGAGAGCAACACTGCGATTGTCGTGAACTAGGATTGCGATTGCTGATGATCATCTCATATAAACTTCGAACATTACGGCAACACTTTTCTTCTATATCAGAGTTCCTTCATAACGACGAGGATGTTAACAGGTACCAGCAAAGGAAAAATTTGTTGCAACTGAGGCGAACACCTTTCGTACGCTGTCTCCTCAATTTTTTGCCTTCAATTTCGCTAGTGAAATATGCACAGTAGCAAAATAGTGCGGTAATGTATTCACCATAGAATCATTATCTATTGATAGTGAATACATTATCGATGGCCAAATCATTAGTGATTCTCGTGCGAGACCCCATATGCATCCATCGACATTTAGACATGGACAAGCGCTACGAGAAAGGAACTGAAGCGTGTCAAATCGGCATTACCAGTTCTTACATTCCCAACCAAACCACAATAACATCGTTATCATCTGCCAAAATGTCATGCACACCGTGGTACGCTTCGATCGTTCCAAGCCGGAATTAATTACTCGTCTCCAATTTCTCCCTCAACATTTGTGTTTGTTGTATTGGCGGTTGTTCTTAATGCGACGAAAGCGATATCTTCGGAAGCGTGGCAATCAGAAGTGGGAATCTCCAGGAATATACTCCGTAGGACGGTCCTAGAAGGGCCTTGTTGATTGGCCACTCAAACATGGAGCGAGTCATCAAGGGTCAGCTCCACGCAATAGAAGACTTCTGCGGCACTCTTTGACAGTTGATATCGGACTGTTCAGCTGAAGAGCGAGTGCTGCAGGGAACTACCTACAAAGAAATCCTGAACGTTGTCAAACCAATGGAAGAAGAGATGAAGCAAATGCAAGAAGATGTCGAATGTTTAGAACAGCTTAAAAAAGCATAAGCAGTAGAAGTCACCTCAGCGATTGAAGCAAGAGTGGATGAAGAACAAGTGCGAGAAGCGTCGAATCGTTGAACCAGTCAACGCAGACGAAGAAATGCACGAAGAAGACCCAGTACTTGAAAAGTAAGTCGAAGCACTGGAGGCTGAGTCACAGGGTGGGGCAAAATTACTGGTGCGTCTTAAGTTTTTGACTTTCTAATATTCTTGTGATGGACATTCCCGTTCTATTTTCCATGGTATGTTGCTTGAACACACTGCGACCAGAATTCACTAACCAAGAAGTAGTTTGGCTTTTCGCTTTGCAGGTAGCAACCATCAAACTCCAAAAGAGCACTATGCAAACGCGTGTCTGCGGATTTTTCAAAATTTCAACATTGTTCAAATAGTGCTCAAACTTGGTATTTGCTCAACACCTAGACCGTGTCTTCACTTTGGAGGGGGTTGCGGGTGAATTCAGCGCAGGCTTCGTGTCAGGACACTGACCGAGAGTGGTCCAGAAACAGCGCGCCGAGCAGATCCCTGACTTCGTCATTTTTGACGAATGGCTCACCAATCCCCCGAACAAGCCCGTCATAATTTCAGGTATGGGCCAGTTCGGAGAGAAAGTCTGCTCTATCATATGCTTGAATTTGAACCCTCTCATATCTGCGCTTCTGTAATCCTGGCACGAAATCGGTGGAAAATACCTGCGTGCCGCATGCGATGCGCTTACCAAAGGACTGAGGATTTGTGTGAAGGCTACAGGAGATCATTTCGAAAACCGTTGATAAGTTCTGAATTGCCAACCTTCATACAACTAATATTTACGGTTAGAATTGATTATCGTAAGTTTGTGCCGAAATGCGAACGAAATGTCAGTGCACCAGTAATTTTGCCCCACCCTGTAATTGAAGTTAGTCGCCACAGACGAGAACTTCCTTGCAAAAGGACATGTCGATCTCGATAATAGAGAGCAGCAATCTATTGCTGCGAAGAACTGCAGGTGCGTTTCGCAGAGCGCATGGACGCCATAATTCTGATTCATGCGGTCGAGCCCGCACAGGAGTGAAAAATGACAAAATCACAACAGAAAAGGCAGATGCAAGAACTCTCAGGAGCCCTTTGCGAAAGGGGCGAAAACTTATTGAAAAACAAAATTTAGTGTTTCACTGACTGCAAGCAGCGTGAATCATTCCGTCGTTTGCACATTACCAGAGACTTCTCTACAGATCGACTCGGAAAAAGACATTGCAAGCTCGAAATGGATTATCTCAACGCACGCCTTCCTAAGCGCTAGGTGCTAGGTGCTGGAGAATCGGGACCCACTTCTTCTCTGAGCCTTTCCCTGACAACATTCTGATGCAGCGGTCCACAACTTTTGCGGCACTGCGATGCTCAACCATTGAGTTCACCAGTTGCGATAGCCCTTTTTTATCATCTGGCGAATCTTTGATTGTTCTTCTTCTCATGTTGCTTGTTCCTTAGCAGTTTTACTCTGAAGTATCTTTATGTTAGGAGTTTCTTATTACGCTTGGACAATTACGTGTCCCTGTTACTTAGCAATTCTTCGGTGCTTGACTTATGCTATGTTATGGTTACTGTTTTCCACCAAGCGGATCGCTTTTTCGTGGACATGGTTCGATTTGCACTCCCACATCCAAATTTATGAATGGATCCTTGTATTGCATCCTCCTGTACGCTGCTGTGCTGCCGTTTTCTGTCGCTGGATGCCGATAAATGAAGGAAGCATGATTTTGAATAGAACTTACAAAGGGCCTGCGAATCGGAGCTGACAGAATGTACCATATCCGCTGGGGGGGGGGCGTAATCGGAAATGTCCTTCGACGCCTCGCTTGTACCTGGTGGGTGAGGCGTATATAGCATAATATAGCATAATAGGCATAATATACGAAGCCATCCACCAAGTATTGTAACGCGAGAACACATGTCCTGAAGACTGAGAAGAAGTGGAAAGAGTCTGAAAACGGAAGGGGGTCATATGCTGTTGTTGGGTGGCGCGCGTCGAGGTGGGCGAAGTTCGCCACGAAGCGCTACAAAAATTCGATTGCCGTATTGTATGCAACTGTAGCCCCGTGTGATGCACGCAAACGTGTGCGTTGCCAAGCTGGTGTGACCATAATTCTCTTTGAATATTTTATTATTAGGTTGTCCCATAAGTGGTGTCGTTTTTTTCAAACAACAAATTTTGAGCTAAAATTCTACACTTTCATATCAACTTATATGCCGTTCGGAAGAGAATTGTCTGCTCTACAGGTACCCTGTTCGCCTTCTACGTTCATTGCGAAGTTTTTGAATTCCAGCCGGTGAAATGGAAGGTCCAGTAGACGAAAACTAGCCGAACCGACAACGAGCTCGAACTCTATTTTCTCTTAGGGGAAGTCAATTAATGGTGTGCTTTCCACTTACTCATGACTTCTTCTGAACAGTCCGCTATTATGCTTGCCAGCAAGTCGCGTCGCTACATCCGCAGAACTGGCTTTTTTCCAGAACTCGATGGTCAAGCACCATCGAGAGAAAAGTTCAAGAAAAGTTTTTAAGCCGAGGCATTGAAAAATTCGTAGAATGTTAAGGGCAAGTCGTACCGGCTAAGTTAGTAATGTATGCCCGATTCATTTTCTCTTCTTCTCAAAGGAAATCGTTTTGAAAGTAATGCGGTCATTTTCGTAGACTGAGCACCTTATCACGCAGGCCTAAAATTCCAAACTAACAATTTTGTTATAAAAGCTTATAACAAAATTGAATGCAAAAGATATGGCTTGATAGAGCAATAAAGTAAAGCTTAGAAGTTTATCCTCGTATGCAGCGAGCCCCGAAGATTGTTGGGCATGCATCACCGAAGGCTCTATACAGCTATTCCCGAAGGGAACATATCCCTGACGATCTCCTGAGCTTGCTGCATACGACATTCGAGGCTTTATCCCCTACGACCCTCGGGGTTTTCTGTATACGACCGTTCTCACATCTTGAGAACATGTTTCAGCGAGATAGAAAGGAAGGAACGCCAATATTGCAAAAAACTTTTTCTTCATGCGAAAAAGAGGCATAAAATAATAGGAGGGCGTGTCTGGACGAGTTTTTTTTCGGCATAAACATACCTACTGCTAGTCATCACCCATGTCGCGTTTTTGAGGGTTAGAGCATAATCATGTCCTCTACCTCGAATTTGCCGACTTTGTGAGGACCCAGCGCCACTAGTGTCTTTGTCGCGCACTTTTGAGCAGGGTAAAAATCGGTCGAGGATTTTTCAACGGCTCGTCGACGATCCTCGCGCATTCCGCTCGACCGATGTTCACCCTGCTTTTGAGTCGCGACAACGGCGCAACTGCAATTTTTAGAAGTGCCTGATTTACCTGCGGACAACTATGCTCTGCGTTTAATATCTACGGTGGTTTCCCATTTCACTTACTTACTTGGGAAGATTGGCATTCTACTTTGAAGTACGGGTTGCGACCAGATCATTGAAGGAATTTCTCTCTTGATTGAGGAAATACGGCGACCATCAGGAAGGGTGGGACTGTAGCAACTCGAAAGTGTACGCACAGAAAAAACAATTCCTTCACTTCACCGCTGCGACCGGTGCCACTCTTTTGAATCGCTGCGTAAGATCGTCGTCACACTCGGCGATGGATCGCGATCGCTTCATCGCTTGTCCGTCGCCGAGTGTGACGGCGATCTAAGGGACCTGCTTCATCACATCGCTGTGTCTCGCACCACGATCAACGTCACAAGAGGGATCTCAGAGGTTTCTGTGGCGCTCTTTGTTTTTCTCTTCACCTAATTTCATAAGAAAATTTCGTTTGTTTTCATATTCATAAGAACGTTTATTTCATAAGAACCAGTTCGATCGCGGTCCTTTCCTTTTTCAAAATTGAGACCACGATCTCAAGGCAGAAATACGTTTTCCAGCAGATGTTTTTTTCTGTTATTTTTTGGTGCATTGGAAGGACAAACAAATCGTCGAGTTCTGGTGACTTTCGCTGAATAGGCGAGGTTAAAGCGAGGAAATACGATAAAGTATGTGTGCAGCGTGGAGGTGCATGCATCAGTACAGACAGCAGTCAGGGATCGAAGGGAACGAGATGTGACCTTCTTGCGGCCAAATGTGCGCTAATTGCTACGCACTGGCCTTGTCAATCTTTTCTGCGCTCCGCCTCCTCTTGAGCTCCGCCCCCAGCGTGTTGCCAGCGGCGCCATCGTTCCATTACCATCTTAAAAGGGTATCCACTTCAAGCAACCGTGACCTATGACGCTTCTGTGTAAGACGTTATCAATGGAATCATAGTATAGGCAGGATGGTAGCCATTGAGTTAACACGTGCAAACGAACCCTTACAAGGGAGGTCGTTCAGGGTGTGGGACGCTTTTTCTAAATGGTTTTGTGCATGCTATAGGGGCTCTACCGTGGACTATAATACTGTGAGTCATTTTCGCCGAGCGGCCTCCTGAAGGCCAAAAAAGGATCGAAAAAATTCTCAAGGATGGGCGGTATTCACTGCTTTGGAGTGATGTCCCGAACTTGTAGAAAAGAACACGTGCATAATGAAGGGTACTGAAGAAGTTGATAGCGAAAACGACGTGAAATTCCCTCGAAATTGAAGTAATGTTTAGTAGTAGTGCTGAAGAAAGGGCGGTGGTTTGATAGGGGGCATCGGCATCCCAAAGTTTGTGGTGTAGTGGTGGTCGAGTGGATAGCGTGGCGGACCAGTGTTTGCACGGTGGTGGTTCGGCTCTGCTCCGGGGCAGGCTTTTGCATTTTTGATCATCACTCACAAATGGGTTCCAAACTGCTCCAGCATCAAAACCAACACACTATCTACGATCGGAACCATCAAGAGTTCATACAAATGGGTTTTCGATCGACAACAGGCGAAATGAGTTCGCAGTGCCATACTGGCGCCAAATGGAGCTGACGCCAAAAACGAACGCCATATCCGTGATTAGGACCCTAATTTATCCCCGGGTGCCAAATTTCAGGAAGAATCGTCATTCCGACCTAACTTCGGAAAAGGGTGGGGGTGGTGACCATGGGCTGGAGGTCGTCATGCATGCTGGCGGGTGACTTGGAAACGAGCGCGGCGCGGAAATTTGGCGCAATGCTCTAATGATCCACAGAATCCGAAGTTTGACTTCATGGAGAATATCCCAGACCGCGTCGCAGCCCTTGACACAGCTGTAGCTATTGAGATGGACTCTTGCAAGTGGAAGAGCCGTGGACTCAACACGTCACGCCCTGACGAAGAGAAGAATTTGTCAACTTCAACTTCATGCGTGTCCTGTTGTACATACCCAGCTAAGGTGTCTGCCATTGCCCATTCAGTAGTAAAACAACTCATTGTTTGGGGAGAATAACAAGAAAATTCGTTTTCAGTTCACCGGCTGGAGGCTCCTATGAGCTACTGACTTATCAATGGTCATTTTTTCGGATCTGGGTTGAAATCTCAGTTTTCCGTGAAACTTTTGATATAAGGAATATCGAGTGCTCTGATTACGAATATGGCATCCATTTTGCCCGAAGACCCCAGTTTACGTCACTTCAGCGCTATTTGACGTGCCAACTTTTTTCAGTCAGATTCCGGTGAAAATCTGATAGGAGAAGTTGCTTGTGGTCTTTGTAATGAATATGATATCTATTGTTGGTGCTGACGCTATTTCGAGCCAATTTGAAAGCTCCAACCTTACAAAAATTTTGTCATCACGAGGGACTGGACCACGGACCACTTTCCTGTCATTTGTCGGGGTTCGCGGGGCGGGGCCGCTCAGCGAAAACGGACCACGGTTTTGTAGCCCTCGCATAAGCTCCTATAACATGGAGGGAACCGTTTCGAGAAAGCTTTCCACACCTTGAACGACCTCCCTTGCTAGTTGGTTGCTGGCACGTCCACCGTTGTCTGAGATCAACTAGCACATAGAGAGACCCCATTTTGCCCGTTCTTGACGGATTTCTCTATTTTTTTCCTACAGTGAACCATGATTCGGCATCACAAGCGCATCATCCCTCGCTTTGATACCCTTCTGTTATCTTCTGAATATTGCTGTCATTCTGTGTACTTTTTCTGTTGTCTACTGATGGCATTATTATATAAATATTGTAGTAATACTGTGCACCTGCAGTCTATTGATCGTCTCACGGTATTTACAGAAGTTCGTAGAAAATAAATATTATAGTTATGCCCATGAATGCACAGTACTTATTATTGCGGATGACTCAGCTTACTAGTTTGTTGATGCCTGATGTAAACAGTTAGGTGCATTGATCATTTTATTCCTTTACGATCAATTTTTCTAATAGCCAGGTGCGGTGCGAGGAGGAGGGCAATGATCACAGCCTCCATCGGGACCCTTGTGTCCATCCTCTCCATGATGTCCATCCTCTCCCTTGTGTCCGTGCTCACCAGGTTTTCCAGGATCTCCATGCTCTCCTGGATGGCCATCCTCACCTGGTTTTCCAGGTTTACCTGGGTGTCCATCAGGGCCTGGAGGACCCTGGGGGCCAGGAGGTCCGGGTGGCCCTTGATGGCCTGCGACTTCCTTAAGCTTTCCAGGTTCTCCAGGAGCTCCTGGGTGTCCAGGTTTGCCATCGTGTCCTGGAGATCCCGGTGGTCCCATGGGGCCGTGTTCACCTCCATGACCGTCTTTTCCTGGGTGTCCATCCGATCCAGGGTTTCCAGGTGGTCCTTTCGGTCCAGGGTGTCCGGCGGGGCCTGGAGGTCCGGCAGGGCAGTTGAAGCAAGGATAGAAGTCAGGAGCTGGTGTGGCTGGTGGTCCGTCGGGTCCATCTTTGCCGGGTTGTCCTGGAGCGCCATCTGATCCAGGCTGTCCATCGTGGCCGGGTGGTCCGGGAGGCCCTGCCGGAGAGACGCCACATCCGCAGCATCCGCCTCCGCCGCCAGTACTGTAGCCGGCTTGACGGGCTTTCCTGGATCCAGTGAGAACCTAAATCGGCAGATTCAGTCGAGCCAAGAGAATAAAGAAGTTAAAGGAATTTGTAAAGAAATCAGAAAATTAAATGAATTACCTGAGTGCGGGTCACTTCTCTCCAAATATTTCCAGAGCGAGATTTGCAGAAGTCGACTTCGTTCTGCATCATAGACTGCATGTGTTGCATGTAGTTGTAGAGCATTGGCACCGATATCACACAGACGAGGGTGGCCATGGTGGAGAGTGCCACGCCGGCAAAGGCGAATCTCCTGAGAGAGTGCGCCTCCAATTCCCAGTGCTTCTCGTCGTAAGTCATGGTGTGAAAACTACAGATGCTGTGTCCCTTATATACGACATTAATGGCCGCCACATTGCGGCAAGGGGCTGTCAACATCGGCACAGTTCCGAGTTCAACACTCCAATTGAAGGTCGTGTGAAGATAAAATCGGACTGAATGCTGTGAATTTTGATCTAATCGGCTTCCGTTTATTTAGGCAATTAGTGAATCAGCTGAGAACTCCCGGTAGAAATAAAGTGGTTCTGCCAGGCTCAGGAGGTACTATTCAGAGCACGGAGACAGTCCAAATACTAGCACAGATTTCCACGCCGGAAAAGTCCCCTGTTACGTTAGCCCCCTCTTGATAACTGCCCTTTATGGCGCTGGCAGACCTAATTCCTCGACTGTAATTCCATTTTCCTTTCCACTAACATTTCCTCCAAATGATAATGTTCGATCTCCAAACGTGCGTAAAATCTTGTTTTTGTAGCAATTACTCGTTTTATGGAGCAAGCTTCACCGCAGAAAAATCGAAAATGATTTCTTTATTGCGCACATCGCTTCGAGGTGTTATTTCCATAGGTCGCTAGACCGAAATCGGCTGTGGCAGGGTCTATTGTTAGAAGTTGGGTGTCACATATGTACCGCGCTGACTCTAACGATGAGTGTTGAATCACCTTCTTACTTGTAGGTCTTTCAGAAAAGTCTGTCGCTTTGCTCTGATTTTTATGGTTAGGTTGAATGTGCACATCTCTCCCGAACAAAACTTTTCCAAGGGAAATAATAATGTTTATCACTATAAATCGGTTTTCCGAAATAAATCAAATTTAAAAAATTATGTTGTGGCGATTCTGATGCTGAAGTTTTATAGTGTATAAACTCAGCAAAGACCATTTCAACGTCTTCTCAGGTTCTGAAGGATTTCTGCTCAGGGAGCCTACCCAAATACTTGGAAAGTGGCGCTAAGGGATCAAAAAATCACATGGGCAAGGTTACAGAAAGATTCCGGACACAGTTATCGGAACTTCTGTAGAGTTTATTGTCCCAAGTATAGTAAACTAGTAGTGAACAGCCATTCCTTTGAAGTAACCCACGGTGGGCAGATAAATGAAAATTTTCTTTTATTGTGGAAACTTTTGAGAATAATTTTCTGTTGCAACAAAGTGGACCAGAGTTTCAACACCTGTCCGGCTACAGACCGCATAACATTCATAATAAGCTCCTTTCAAGTAGTTTTGTTAGCTAAGGGAAGTTTTGTTAACCTTTGTCTCGATTCGACCATTCAGCAGAGCTCCCTCTTTTGTTCCAAAAAATCCACCCAATCGTATGTCAGAACCAAAAGGGAAACGGTCGTTTTTATTGTATTCGTATAAGAAGGAGATACGAGTAATCAAAAGAAATAACCTCTCCCATATGCCTGCAAATTCCAAAGGCTTAAGTTTGATGAAGTCCTTCACTCACCGTAGAACCTCTACATTGAGTTTATTTGGTGTGTCGTAGAGGGTTTTGAGTGAGAGCTTTATTCACGGTACGACATTTTCTAGGTTGTCTCCCTACGAGGACCAGTTCATCACTGTTGGAGCGAAACAGCGCCGCTTTATTTCAGTTGTACTTACCAAAAACCTCATAAGCATAAAACACATTGAAAATTTAGATTTAAACACTACCATTTCGCATAATGTAAAGATCCGCTGCAGCGTGTCACCATCCAGGTATGAAGAAGTTCGGGAAAGCGCCAAATCTGCAGCCTAACCTTTCTTGCTCTAAAGAATGCGTTCGACCCTCTACCACCACGAGTCCCTCACTTTGGGGTGGGGGAAGCTCAAAAAGTGCAAAGTTCCAGGTTACGTAATCTCTCCGGTGAGGGAGATGCTTGGTGGGTCTAGGAAGCAACACGCACTCTGTACAGTCTGAAACACGAGTTGGGCATCATTCCTGCTATTCTGTTGTGGTGAAGAGACTGAGAGGAGGGCCTCGAAGCACCACCCCCAGATCAAAATTGTAGAGTCGCAGAGGGTCGATGATGGAGTTTTGAATGCCTGGTTGAGCATAAATGAAAAAGAAGCATAGAGAATCGCTGATGAACCTCTTGAACGAGGACTTCTCTGTTATCCCTCAAATCGAGAGAGGCGCGTGTCGTACGAGTTTTATTATCTTCCTCCACGGCACCACTAACCCGCGAGTATTTGTTAACCGCTATGCCGCAGTCCATGCTGAGTGTGCGCGAGGTATCCCGTCCATAAATTGAGATTATTCGCCACATTCACTTTGTAACAGCGCAAATGTCGCGCATTTCCCAGCCGCAGCACATATGTATGTGATACTCGTGAGCTACTCTATCCCACAAACTAAACACGGATTTGCTGGGGTTGTTGCTTTGAATACGTGATCTTATGATGCGTCGCTTCAGCAGAGAATAGCTCTAAGGCAAGGTACACAAATTGCAGGAGAAGCTGGCTGGAAGGGGCTCTTTTGAATGTGAAGAAGGCGAGATTCCTGTGCTGTGAAGAAAGTTCGGAACTGATTATGGACGAACGCGGGAAACCATCGAAAGAGTGGAGGAATTTCTACATCTTAGGAGCGAACCAGGGACCGGTGTGGACACCATGCAATCAATTCTCAGAGGTCAGCTAAAAACGTTTTCTGCCACATGACCATCACCATTCAACTCCTCCTGGTCTATAATCTACATACTATGACAATTTGGGCGGAAGATTTCATTCTAATTTAGCAAACTCATGCGTAAATTCCATATTTTTAAAGGATTTCATATCAATAATGTGTCTGTACTTCTTCGTGCTTATTAAACCTATGTTCGTCCTTCAGTTGGAGCAGGTATTGCTGTGTATCACCCGAGTAAGAAAAGAGAAGTTTACGCGTTAGAAAAGGTGCAGAACAATTACGCGTAAAGTTCTGTTACAGAACAAGAGCTTTCTCTATTCAAGAGTCCCCAGAGCATCGATTAGAAATAAACAATTTGAATTGTTTACACTTGAGTCAAGGCGTCAGGTGTACGATCTTTGTATGGTTCATGAGTTACTGTTTCCTATCCGTGGTTCTAGCCCAAATGGTCGTTATCGGACAACTCTTTCTCGAACAAGAGGAGGAAGGCTCAAAATAATGTTAGCCTGTCCCAAAACTAACTTGAGAGTTAATAGCTTCACATGCAGGGCGGCAAATGCATATATGAAAATTACCAAAAAAATCGAGAGCCATATTTATTTTATTAAATATTTTTATTAAATATTATACACCACATTATACAGGAGAATGTGAACCTTTACGCCTAAGCGGTAGTGAAGACCATGTTGTCGCTACTGACCTCATCAATGTTTTTGTTATTTATTTATTTATTTATTT
>KZ345330.1:175307-186911 GCA_002352805.1 Teladorsagia circumcincta
TGCAAAAAACCGTTTTCAAAAAGCGCTCCACGCCCTGAACGACCTCCCTCGTAAGTGCAAGTGGAGAATTCAAGGATACACAGGGATGGAGGGCGGGACTTCCTCTGAAAAAAAATTGAAACAAAGATATGAAGAGAGCATCAACTAATGGCATGGGCACGACTCATCCGATTTTATCTGGGGAAGAAAATCAAGGAAAGACGATACGGACTGGGTTCGCAACTCACGGTATTCTTTTCCTTCTTTTCAATCACCGATTTCATCACGTTCTTCCGTTGTCTGATGCTTTTGCAAGTACGCTGAACAAACGCAAATTTGAACAACTGTTGCTAGCCACTTCATGCTAGAACGCATCAGCGTATCAAAACAGGCATTAATAAAGTAGCTCGCGCTTAATGGTTTTCCTTGAGATCATTTGTATAGTGATGATGGCTCTTATTTCCTGCTATTAGGTATTTCAGAAAGTTCTGTCGTTTTCTGACACTCCACAGTTACACGCTTCTTTTTTCTTGGATTCCAAAAAACTGCCACCAATGTGGGTATCGTTTTGTAGAACTTTTCCTGCTCGAACCTTACCTCAGATTTGTCCTGAAACTTTTTCTTAGAGCTTTTACAATGGTTTGAATGCGGTATACTCGATCAGCAACTTGGCATGATTTTTTTTCTAGCCCTAAATAGACTTTAAAGTGATGGGATCAGGTCAAGATATAAATGATACATGATTGGCTTAGATAGATTCGCGCGGAATATGTCACATAGCAGTAGTTCAAAAAGTTATTGTAAAGAAAGTGAGAGTATTGGGTATGATGAGGGCAGTGGTCGGATCTATGACGTTGCCACCCATTAGCTAAAAGTTCTGATCGGAGCATTTGTGCGCAGGACCATTGAGGCTCTGCGCTACCTGTACGAATATGGTTTGTGGAGCCAAGCTATACGAAGGTAGTGGAAAGTCTGAAAAATGTGATAGAGGCGTGCCGCGACGAAGCCCATATTGGAAGGGTCGTCCATAGAATTCTAGATCTTTTATCTATTGAAAGCCACTCTCTCTTCTGCTGAATTGCGACGTACAATGAAAAATGGATTCTTCCCTTCAGCCCACGAAGGTTTGCTGAGTAGATGGACAACGACAAGCTTTACAGATTTCGCAAAACCTAAATTGTGCTGAAGGAGGGTTATGGCAACTTTCATGAGATTAGCGGTCGGTCTAAATTTTTGGAAACAGGTGAAACTGTTACAGTGGCGAAGTACTCCCGACAATATATTAAAATACTCCTCTAGCACTGATAGGCTGATATCCCTGATAATGAAAGGACCGACTCATCCCTGACAGATGGCTCGGACGCACATCACACAACCAACCCTGCTCAAGTTGAACCAGCTAGGTTACGAAGTGATGCTGCAAACATCGTACTAGACCTTTCTCCTATCTATTGTCACTTTTCCGAGTATCTCGATAGCTCCCTCAAAAAGAAATGCATCAAAATTCAACGTGACGCTGAAACGACCCTCCCTCAAATCATCTCCTCCAGAGCTTCAGTATTCTAAACAAACGTTCCCACTGGAACGGCCCTTCATAGCGGAAGGTTCAAGCATCCAAATGGTTTTTTTCTCAACTTGAACGGTTCAGTTTAAGCCAATACACATGCATTTGAAATTCTAGGTCGAAAAACGACAGAACTTTCTGAAACACCTAATCTTTTCTGCAGCCAATTGTTAACGGTGTCCGGTCAGCACACCTGACTCAACCACGGAAAATGTGCAAAAAATGTAAACAGCGAGCGATTTCTGCACCAGTGCCAGCCTACTTTGGATCGAAGGTGTGCTTTTGTATCTCTACTATAGAACTATTTTTTAATGAGAGAGCTGCGCTCTCTTATTAATTCAAGTTCCATAACTGAATTGAGGCTTTGAGATCGTGACAATAGAGAGTGAACAACGCCTTGCTATTTCTCTACAGAAAGTGCTACATTGATACCTGGTTCTGCTGTGTCTAAGTGTTGCATAACTGGATTTCTGAAAAAGTGAGTCAAGAAATCTTTCCAGGGGCTATATTCTTGGACAATAGTTCTAGTATATTTTTGAGTTGCACTTATTTTTGTCAATGAGAGTTTAACCACCTTACTTTGGGGCACTTTTTCCTTCATCTCTTCTTCCTTTATGACATCGGAATTACGTTCAGGTTTTATCTCTTTTACCTTGTTGTATTCTGGTAAAATTATCACGGCAACTGGTCGCTCATTAGCGTTGACTCGCGCTTGGAAACTCGTAGAAGATTCATATGCCGCCCTTGTGACGGGCGTTCAGTCGGCCGGAGATCGGGCAAGTGCTGTAGAAACAGAGCTCATTGACAGTAGGAAGGTATTCTCTAGCAAGGAAAGTCTTTCAGGGCATGCCGCGCTTTCTCAAAATACTTCTTCGCCTTATGTCGATACAAGTGCACAGAACATAGAACTGTGTTTCGTTTTTCTCGAGCGACCTTCTAAAAACCAAAAAAGGGACGTCAAGATGGCCCATGGTTCGATTCCCCAGGGTGACAAATTTTTGCATTTTCGACTGGCGCTTGCATGATGTCGTAAAATCATACCCGTAGTTAGTAATGGATGCTACAGTACCATCTTGATCATCAATATCCCATATGAGACAATTTTCACCAAAACCTGGTGTCAGAAAGGTGTGGCGCTTGGGCCATTTGAACTCCTTTTCGGGCACTCAGAGGGCCGCTCAGGAAAAATGAACAACAGTTTTGAAATCCACGCACGCACCCCTATATTATGTGAAAACCGTTCAAAAAAGCTAAGCATTTTCTCAAAGACCTCCCTGGTAAGCTGGGCGGCTAGGAAAGCTTGATTTCACGAACGGTATTATGGATGTTCATTTAGTACGGCGCTTTAAGGTTGATTACGCGAACTATAAAGGAACTCCAAGGAGAGCAGTTCTCATTGTTTGTCGTAATTCTGATCGGCCTCCGTGCCGTGATGATATGATTAACCAATTTTTCTCATTTCGCGTAATATTCATCAATCCCACGTGCTGATTTGGCTGCTCGAGCATATCTTGGCGCCGACGGCAGTTGAAATATGAAAGCAGGTATTGTTAGATTTTATGCTAGGTAGAATTCCATTTTATGTGATATATTCTAGACACTATTTGAACGTGGGAAGCTGCTAGCTGAGGTTTGTATAAGTGGTGTTGTTTGGCTCTAGGTTCCGGAGAAGTGAAGAAAAGATCATTCAAATGATGAACAACACGACGATAGCAACTTTACTCCAATGCTAGCCATTAAATTACGAATACATGCAATAAAATTGCAAAAAAATTGACAATTGACTTCTGACTTTCATCAAAGACTTTTTCAAAAGAGCACGATATGAAATATAATCGTGGCCGCAAAATGATGATGCACCCTTATTCCCTGAAAAGTTCCCAAAGAGATGCAAGTGCGGCGACGACGATATGAATGAGTGGGACCTATGAAGAACACGCACAATTACCTACCGGATTCTAATTATTTGAAGATAGAACATCCAAAACAACGCATAAAGAATAGCAGCACGGAAAGAAACAATCAAGGTTGAGAATATGGAAACCCTGACATAATTCAGTCATTGACTGGACTTCACTGATGGACCTCGGCGCTTGGCGATTTCGGAGGTGTAGGGGAAAGAGATCACATAGGACGAACTTCCTCATGTGAATCTTTCGCCATCCGCTGTTTGGGTTTCTTCATTTTAGCTCTCCCAAAAGCGGATATGAGCGCAGCAAGTAGTGCACACAGACACATCGGTAGCAACTCCATACATTTGGTATGCGGTTGAGCTCCTTCCCTGGTTAGTTCTGATCTCGGCGGGCGCAAACCAAGAAGAAGGCAGCAAAACTGTACTTGCTGCCAGCTTCGTGAGTCCTAGGATTTGGTCCAGAATGTTTAAGGCGTCATTCGAATCGGTTTTCTTCAATGATTTCGTCTTTAATTCAACTGCTGCGTATGTCTGAAACATTTCAAATTTAAAGAGGAAAGGGTAAGGACAGGTTTCTAGGAACTTACTGTTATGATTTCATGGAGCTTTTGATATCGCTAATCTCTGCGGCGTTGAGAATCCACACTTTGTTGGTCCACAGGATCTTCAGCTTCGTTCGATTTAGCAAAGCCATCTGGCTGCTCCACTCCATGGCCATGCATTTTAACTGCATGTTGGCGGATGTAGTTCACACCGACCCTTTTATCAAAACATTTGCAACTCCAAGAGTACGGACAAATATTACACATTGGTCATTGTACTCAGCCTGCAAAGCGGATGTTCTTCATCCGTTGAAACATATATAGAAAAAAACCTTCGCATTACGAAAACAATCGGCTTCTCGTGATACAATAAAGTCTTCCCTATCATTACAAGAGGCGAGGAGTCATTTATAATATTATCCTGTAAGGGACGAGTTTTCCATATTTTATTAGCGTAGTACTTCACAGCTGGCCGATGGGTTTTGATGGACTCCACACACGGAAAGGAGCTTCTCTCGAAGCGTTTACGATCTTTGAAAAGTGACATCTCTGTTCTAATCCTCCTTGCGATAAAACAAGACCATGATCTCAATGGCGTCCGTTTTTCTGTAGCCGATCGGATGAGTAATTCAATAAGGCAATCGATGCGACAATCTGAATTGCGTGTAAGATATCCTCCTATAAATGCTGTGCCAACGCTCGCTGAGCATTGTGGTAGCCATGATCGCTCACTTGTTACTGAAGGATGCCCACATCTTCGTTATACATAGAGATTTCTCTCTGGATCACTTTTTTATATCTGGATCACTTTTTTATAACTATGCTCGTGAAAATATATGGTGAAAAGAAACCTAGTTAATTTTCAGGAAGGTACTTCTCCCGGTACAAGTACTCCATCGTTGCTTTCTTCACCTTCGAAAAAGCTAGTATCTCTGCGAAACGCTGCTCATATACATTCAAATCGCCTTCCTTCAGGAGATCGTGCAAAGCTTTGTCTACCGTGGGGCGGAGGCTAGCCTATAAAAGACGCCGAAAAGTATTTTTGTCCTTGTTTGGATAAAGTGAAAAGATACTTGCCTCCGCGACCTCTCGCGTTTTCCTTTCCCCAATTTTAGCTATGTGAATCCGACAGTAATGTATCTCTGTGGAGGCACCAGGGTCAAAATACAAGGTGCCTCGTCTGTCACGATGTTGTGTGGATTGAAAGTCGGCTCAATGCACGTATTATTTTGAACAATCTCTTTACATAATCTGCTGTCATCAAAAAAGCTGAAATGGATGTAATGCCGTCACAGTTGTGGTGTACTCTGTAAGCATTTTAGAAACTGACCGACAGGGAGACCCCCATCCTTTTCATCTGCTACCATGAGTGTTGTAAGTTCAATGTTATAGTGTGTAGTTTGGTGAGTAGCATCAATACTCACACATCTGAACGAATATGACGCCAACCACTTCAGTTACAACTGCGTCACAATTACTATAATTTAACTTATGTACTTTAGATGAAAATTCACAGAAGAACCGATTGAAAAACTAGAGCTCACACATGAGAAATCCTTTCCCGCTTGCATCATGAGAAAGCTCAAACAACATTATTCCGTCACTCGGTTGCACCTAATTTATTAGTGATCAAGAGGCATTTGAGAGTATACTTTAAATGGCATTAACAGACCCAGATATACAACAGAAATGAAACAGTTGGAATAGCATGAGGATTACCACAGCGCTATCCTTGCACTATTTTTCCCATGGATTTTTTTGGTTTGCCAAACCTTATGCAGTTTCTCTTGCACTCTTCCAAAAACCAACGCCAATTTCGGGAATCAGGATTTAGTATTATTTTACATATGATGGTAACAACACGGAGTAGCCTTACAAAGAAAACAGATTGTGAACTGTGGCAAGGAGCAGCAGTCAGCGAAAACCGTGTACTCGTCTTCAGTTCCAAATTCTTTTGGCAACACTATAATCTTGCGCAAGCCCATCTGCGCCGTCTTCAAAGTTCTTCTTATGGATGTCTTGGCCACAGGCCGTGCAGTTGTATTTATCTGAGGAGTATTGAATCAGTTTGGATGTGCCTTAAAAACATCAAGATTTTTTACTAGAACAAAATAACACCCAGCAAAAACAATATTTATTGATAGATGTTGTTGCCCGTGATATTCCATCAATACGCATTTTGCATGAGGAGATCACCCACACTCATCGGATCGGAGTAGGAAAGTAGACAACTCACACAGAAAAGTTGGAGTAGCAATAATAGTAGGACAGGGTGATTCTATAAGAACAATGAGAAGTGTTTGCAGCATCGCGATTATAGATGCCAACATATTCGCCTCAGGACCCACAGCTGGCCACAGAACTTCACAATAGATGAGCTCCACGCTTATCAGTTTAGATTAAGCTTCAGAGATTCCAGCACAGTTCTCACAAAACACTGAGCTTGCATAGCTTAGGGTTTGCGATGTCAATTCGGAAGATGCATCGACGTACGGTGTCAGTATACATCTACTGCACAGCCGAGCTCAGTGCAAGGTAGACGCGAAGAATGGCAGGGGATTGATTCACTAGGACAGAAAGCGACTTCTCCGCTTCACGAAACTTTTCTCGCTGTGGAAACCTCAGGTTCACCACTGCTTAAGAGTGAACTCGATGTCCAGCAGCGAAGAAATCTCCGCGCAAAAAGCGGAAAAGTCGCTTTCTGGCCTAGTGAACCACCCCCAAATGACAGCAGCCTCGTATAGAAAGTCTCACTATCCATAAGCTTCTCGCTCTGAAAAATGAATCCTAGTACAAGACAACTCATTCAGGGTGTGAAAACTGAAACTGAAAGCGAAGCAGAATATGGAGTTATAAGAAAGCTATGTTTGAGCAATGTTGTTAAGCCCTACTTCAATGTTAGCCGTAATATTGTGGGAAAGCGTCATTCCGTTGAAAGGGGAATGCTTTGCATGGATGCGGTAGGATGCGATCTAGCATGAAGTGGCTAGCAGTAGTGGTTCAAATTTGCGCTCGCTGAGCGTACTCGCAGAAGCTGCTGATGAAATCAGTGATTCAAAAGAAGGAAAAGATTACCGCGAGTTGGGAGCTCACTCCTTATCGTTTTTCCTTGACTTATTTCATCCCCAGATGAAATCTGATTAGCTTTGCCCATGTCATTAGTTGATGCTATCTTTGTTTTCAATTTCTGTCAGAGGAAGTCTCGGCCTCCATCCCTGTTAATTCCTGCATTCTCCACTTGCATTTGATTCCACGTTCTACATAGTCTGAAACGAGACTTCTCAGATCACTATTCAAACAGCCGCCGCGAAATCTCGCCACGGTAGTAACAGCGATAGAAAGCGAAAAAAACACGAATAGAATGAGTGCACATTACATGCACAATGCATTGAGAGATGCCGACCGTTACATCAAGGCTGGAGTAGCAGAATAAAAGTAGAATAAAATTAGGCGTGTGGTTACGGTAGCACCCCGCAGTACGCAATTACACAGCTACGCTCAGGGTTGATACGTGATATCGACTGATGTTTGTGTTGCTCCCCGCGAAGGAGTTGGAGGAAACCTGTAGGCAGCAGTGGTGAATATGGCAGCTCATCAAGGGGATTCAAAAGAAAGTTGTGAACTTTCAAAAATCTCTGTCAGATCGGCAAGTATAAGGTCGTCTCATGAGTAGTGTCGTTTTTCTTGGAACAAAAAAAAATGTAAACTGAACTTCTGTGCATCCATATCATCTTATATACTGCTCGAGAGAGAATTGTTTCCTGTATAAATATCATTTTTGACCTCTACAATCATTGCGAAGTTTCTTGAATTTTAAGTCTGCGAAATGGGATGCCCAGTTGACGAAAACTAGCCAAACCAACAACGAGCTCGAACTCTATTTTCCGCAAGGAGAAATCAATTAATTATGTGCCCTCCACTTACTCATGACCACTTCTGGACTCTTCGCTGTAAGGTTATGCAAAAAAGCTATTTCTTTACGAATTTGGTTTTTCTGGCTGAGCGATAAGCCATAGTGATTGAGCAGAAATTTTTCCCCTAAACCACAACTGTTGAATGTGAAGTGATAGGCCTTTTGTGAGGAAATCTAGTGTTCTATTCGCCCATATGTTTTGTTTTCATGTTCATTGCAAATCTTTAGGCCTGCGTGATAGGGTAATCACTCCACGAAAATGGAAAAAAATTACTTTGGAAAATATTTCTTTTGACAAGGAGGTAGAATCAATCAGGCATACATTCTTATTTTTAATGTCTCGACTGTAAAAAAATTTTGGTCCAAATTCTGAGGGGCGGTGAATGACTGTCGAGTTCTAGCAAAGCAGCGACTCGTCTTGCTGGCAAGCCGAGCACGCGGAATCTTCAGAAGACTTTATGAGTGAGTGAAGGTTACATCATTGATTGAGCTTGCCTGAGGGGAGATAGAATCAAGGCTCGCTGTCTGTTTGGCTAGTTTTCGTCGACTGGACCTCCGATTTCGCAGGCTTAGAATTCAAAAAAAACTTCGCAGAAATTGTAGAAGCCAAACATACTATTCGTAGAGCAGACAGTTCTCTTTCGTAAGGTATATGTGCTTATATGGAGGCATGCAATTTCAGCACACTTTCTATGGTTTGAAGAAAAACGACGCTACTCAAGAGATAATCTAATATTCATGACTCAACCTAATACAACTCGCCCCCTCCTTCGAGATGTTCGGGCGGTTGGTTAACCTGCTCCGGAGTCATTCGATTAGCTCCCGACTTGTCTGGGAGGGTAGAACTGCTGACTTGCACATCGGCAGACCCTGCATGCTATTTTATAGATCAAATCGCATTTAAAGGCCACTTGCGATTCTGACTGCAAGTGTTATGTAGTGCAATAGTATGTGTGGCATCTCGAAAAAAGTACTGAACAACGGCGAACTTCAATTATGAGGAAGCGTTGATGAACAAAGTTGATTGAAGATGCAGCAAAAAACAAACCCTTTAAGGAGCCAGCTCACGACCCCTTGCATGAGATCCATTCAAAGGCAAGGTCCGAGATAAAATTGGTGCATAAGAGCGCATCATAGTGATGGCTGAGCTGCTGGATAAACTGGAAGTTGAAAGGAATGCGAAAGGAAACCATCGGAAACGCTAAAGTTTAGGCATTCTCCTCCAGCGAGGTCGGATGTGGTACGACAAAGAGAAAGACGTCAGACAGGGTGGCTACTAAGTGCAGGGCGCTACTTCAAGCGTTTGCTGGCACTGAGCCGTGGAGTATTATTGGAGTCTTTAGGAACCCTTTGCAAGTTTGGACTTTGAAAGGAACTCCATGAGTTGTCTGTTCCAAAGTTTATCTCAACTCTTGCAATGAAGATTTCTTCGCAGAGACGCATTATCAAGGAATTGCCCAAGGACGGTCTCCCATGTTACGGTTCCGCAGGGTGACTTAGTATTACTGCTTCGACTCTTCGAAATATCTTCGCTGCAGTCATGCTTTCAGCCCACATCTCTTGGAAAAGTGCTAGTTTTGATTTCAGCAATCCGAACAGAATCGACTGAAAAAAATGCAAAACGTTTCCGCGCGAAATTGAGGCTCGCCGAATCGCTTTAACGATTTGGAATGATGAGAAAATTTTGTTGCTGCGTGAAAATCAAGGGCAGATAGTGACAAAAACTGAGAGCATGCCCCTGAAACAACGTTCGGTTTATACCACACTGTTTCCCGAAAATGTGGTAGTTAGAGTCGGGGTAGTATCCAAAAGTGAAGCTCCATTGGTGTTCATTTTCAGGAAATATTAGAATTATTTCGAAGGCCATGTAAAAGATGATGTTGAGGTACGTCATTTACTTCGGATCCATTAGCATTCTGCTCAGTGACCGTCCGCAATCCAGTGAAGTTGGGCTTCCTGATAAGCTTTCAAATCCAGCAAGGCCGTATCTATGCGCACTCGCTTGGAAATTGAGGCAAGATGTTGCGACCTGTTACTTCGAGGCCTCTGACGTGATGGACTTCTCTATTCCGGTATGATAGAGAAGTGAAATTAGCGGTTCAGAAGACTTGAGGCAACATCGATCATCGACTACCTGCGGCGCACTGCTGATTCTGTCGTTGGACGTCAGAGAGCCTCTGTGGAAGCAGAATCTAAACTTAGAGCACCTTCTGTATCGAGTGATCACATAACTGAACTCTATCTTTCTGTGAAGTTGGCATATTGATCGAGTTCCCTTCGTGACTTTTACACCCGAAAACATGACGTCCTATACATTTTAGCCGCCCTGAATATTAAGGTTAAACAAATAGCTTATACCTTTTTCATACTTCTTCATAGATGAATAAAGAGATAAAAGCATTTGGTGTAAAACCACAAGTATCAAAACCAGCCCAGAGGCACTTTAGGCACTTTGATTAAAAGGCGCATCACCGGAGATTAGCAGCTCAAAGGGATATATATGCGAATTTTGCCTCGACGGCGACCTCAAGAAGGCCAATTTGCTCGCTTCATTCTGGACTACGTGATTTATTCGTTCACCTGACCAGCCAACGCGGATCACTTATTTGAGTCGAAACCTTCCGGTGTAGGAGGAACAATCTCGTGTAAATAGAGCCCAGGCTCAAAGTGACACAAGTCAAACAAATTTAAATGATTGTTCCAGATCGTAGTCACCAACCACTTCGAGAACTGCTTCGCATTTACTTTGCCGTCGATCGATTCCACGGGCAAAGAGGTCATGAATCTTTAAAAGGTCCACGCTTCAACATCAGCCACCGATTCACCGAAATAGAGATTTTGTTTATTTGCCAATTTTTCAACAACCGATTAAAGTGGGAGCATGCAGGAGCTCCGGTCGGTGGGAGCAGATCCCGAGTCCCCACATGGCTTTTGCTAATTGTTATACCGCCGAGGAGTCCGCTCACAGTGCAAAATGGCTCTTCCGCCTTCCAAGAAGGGTCAACCCTGTGTTGCGCAAATTCCAAATTTTGGCGACCCCCTCCATTTCAAGGGGTGTCAGTGCGACCCCCCTAAAATGGCAAATAGGAAATATTGCTCAACGGGAAGCCCCGTTAAGCAATATTTCTTATTTGTCACAGTGCCCCGACATCGCATGCCCTCTGCGGAGCTGAGGGCTCCTGAGGTTAAGCCCGAGGGGGGAGAGGAACTCTCCCTCCCTCGGGCCTAACCTCAGGAGCCTTCAGCTCCCCACATTCCTAGCTATAAAGCAAGAAAGAATGAAAGAATGATTAAAAAAAGGAACCATAAAATAACATCGGAAAAGCATGGAATGAATTTCGAACACAGCAATTCGCGCCCTTAGCGGGCGCTAGGTGGCGTGGAGCGCGTTTTCCACTCGTGCAAGACGGGAAATCAAGACAAAATCAGATATTAATGGTTTAGTTTTAGTAATTGAGAGAATTTCCTATGAACCCACGTACTATTGTGTCCCCAGAGGTCTCTCATTTCAGGTATCTGCCGAGATTCTCGCGGAATTCCACATCTCCTTTTTGTATAAGCCGGAAAAGTGGATACGCAATAGTAATTTACGTCCTCATTTGAAAACCTATATCTTCGTTCGTCGGCGCTCTTATGGAACCGGACACCAAAATTCTAAGAACTCAAATAGTTTCCTTCAAAAAAAGCATTTGAA
>KZ345331.1:20392-31499 GCA_002352805.1 Teladorsagia circumcincta
AAAAATTGCAGCGGTGAAGGTAGGGCATTTTCACCTCGTAGCTCAGTCTCGACTCCCGACAGTGTCACGACTCCTATGCTTTGAAATGCTCACTCACGGAGAGAATTCCCATCAGGGTATAATCGCCACTCGTTCCTCTAATCTTCTCAAGCAGAAGCATGAGGATTCAGTGATCAATGATCGGTGCTCGGAGCAATGAAGGCTTTCCAATACGCAAATAGCCCATATTCGCAAAAATATGGATGACTGCGACATCTATCTATGCTGCTACCTGCTCTCTTCTCCCGAAGGTTTTAAGCCTGTCGCAAAAATGATGTCATCGTGAATTAAGACTCTTTAGTGGTGTTCGCCCCTTGACGACACCTTTCACATATTACATATTACCAGAAGGCAGATGAAGTAGTAAAGCCAACGCGCATCACATCCTCAAAATCCGTTCTGGAACGTATAATAGGTCAACTTGGAGTTGCAAATAACCTATGGAGCCGGCCGATCTTTATGTCACTGTGTTATCCTTTTGATGCGAGTATCGTGGCATGAATTGTATTACAACTAGCCTAAACAAGCGTTCCGTTTCTCAGAGGGTCGGTTAATTGGTACAAGGTTTGGTGAGAAGATAAAATACAGGGTTGCACTTTTGTAAGTCATTGTATAGGCCACGGGGGAGGGGTATACCAGACGAAACTGAGGTCCATTCCCGCTTGGAAGCCTAGTGAAGGTCGAAAGTTAGTGAAGGAATGGTTCAAGGTTCAATTCCCTGTGATCACGAAATTTTTGCATTCCAGATTGAAGCTTTCAAAGCTTCCCCCTAACAGCGCCAGTGCCAATCGTAGGTCTCATATTTCTGACCGCTATCGAACACTATTCTCTACAAGTTCCACACAACTCTCCTGCGCTGTAGAATCGCCTACACAGAACAGATGTTTTTGATTTTTTTCGCCCTTCAGGGGCCGCTCAGCGAGAGTGAGCCTCAGTTTTGTAGTCCACGCAAGGGCCTCTACGGCATGCAAAATGTCGTTTTGAAAAAGTGCTCCACACCCTGAAGAACCGAAGTATGGACTCCCTTGTAAGGTGCAGTAGAGGAACAAAATTAGGATCCCTGCATGCTAGAAAGGGTTTGGCAGCGTCGAGAGTTTCATTTTCTATTCCTTTATTTTTCGAGAGTCTTTGAAATGAGCGACGAACCCTTACGATGAAGTATTCGCTTGATCCGAGCGACGGCTCATTCTCTGGATGTGTGCGGTGTCCGTTGTCATTGAGCCAGAATTGCTTGAATTTTCGGTTTAAACGTAAAAAGAGAAACGTAATTGGTTATTTCAGAATGCTCCATATCAACCGACATCCGGCGCATCGAGCGTGGAGAACATCGATCCGAGCAATATATTTGAAATTAATCGCCAAGTAAACACACTAATAATGAGTCTTAGGCATGAGGATCCGGTGAGTGTACTTCCTTCATAGTCGGCTACTGCCTTTCAAATAACATGCTCATGAGGAGGTTTGTTTAAGGAAATCCGGCGGAAAGCGGCAAATTCTGTGCAGAGTATGGCTCGCCAACGATTGTTAGCGATGGTCTCCAATCATGCGACCCTCAGGGAGCTGATTTGTCACTTTCTACAGTTCGTCCTCGAACACACTATCGAACAGGTGCGGGCAGAACACCGGAACAGACGGTTTAGTCCACTACCAGACTTCGAAACTTATACTCCTTACAAGGAAGGTCCCTCAGGTTGCCATGGCCATTCAAGGAGCAATGCATACGCCTAGATGCACCTTCGAACGCTGATCTCAAATCTACCTTCCAAATCTGCTAAATGATTCTCTGAACGGAGTTATGAAGCGAAATAGCGCAGCGGCAGTAGTCGTGACTCACAGTCAAAATGTCGAGGGGTCGGTCCCCTATTGTGTTTACAGTTTCAATTCTTCGGGGATACAGCTAAACTAATTTTGTTAGCCCATTTAATTGAATCCCTGAAAAATGCAGAACACTATTTACGATAAGGGACCAATCCTTCGTCATATTGACTGTGACTCCAGACCACTACCATTGCGCTGTTTTGCTTCATGACTCCGTTCAGAGAATCGTTTAGCAGATTCGGAAGGCAGATTTGAGATCAGCGCTCGAAGATACATCTAGGCGTATGCATCGCTTCTTGAATGGCCATGGCGACCTGAGGAACTTTCCTTGTTAGATGGAGGGACTATTGATACTGGCCAAGAAAAAGTTACATGACATCTTATGGGCAGGATTTTCGTGCCTTCGCACTATTCGAACGAAGAGGTTTCATTTCATTCATTCGGTTGTGGTTTTGAGGAGTGGGGTCACATTAAGGGGTTGAGCGGGGTTTGGATTTGTTGAGGGAACGGCTATTTAGGTGGATCTTTTGAGGAATTTGGTGGATGTAGGTGGCGCAATGTGAGGTAGGATAGGTAGGAAAAAGCAAAAGAGAAAGAGTAGCGAAAATTTCTTGGAATCGAATACTGTAGGAACACCATGATGGCGAAGGTGGTGGTCGGGGTAGGGAGAAGAGTGGTCGTATTGGGGGAGCCTTCCAAGTCGCATGGTGGAGGGCCGCATCAAGCCCCCCCCCCCCCCCTTAAGAGGATGGGGTCGCGAAATTTTGAAAAAGTGCGAACATGTTTACAGGTGGTGCTTACAACCTGTTTATAGGGAGTCTTACCTGCCTCTCAAACAATGGCGTCTACCTCAACAATTTCAGAACATTACTCAATTGATGCAGTCCATCTTCAACATCCTCAACTGTCGAACGTGTTTCGTCGTTATGCAAGACCGGTACATCCAGCAGATCCTCGTGCATATCATCGCCAAGTACTTGATGTGAGTCCTGGGTTTCTGCGCTCACGCAGTGTCCTTCGATCATTCTATTTTTAGGCCTGACCATCCTTTCACCGCTTGGACCGTGATCGCCTTCACAGCGATCTTGCGGAAGAAGGATTTGCGAGGTTTCCGGCGGATGTGTCGGTGAGTTCAATAACTTTCTAATTCCTTGGGAAACTTCATAGAATCAGGATAAATGGACATGAACATGGCGTAGGCACTGTTTTATTCTGTCTCTTTCCCAGAATCTCTTCTAGCTTGCGAAATTTGAAAATTTGAATCCGTTTGATGATTCACGGGTTCTTAAAAAGCTATTTCGAAAACAGGTCTTTTACATGGCTCACTCCACAAATTTAAATAGTATGTTCTCCTATATAAAAGGCTTTTGTAGAAACGAGTACTTCGTCCGGCAGCTGATGATCATTTTGGCCTCCACATCGTCTTCTCATAAATCCCTCATCATCGACTCGATTCGAATGCTCATCACGCGGAATTTGCCACTTAAGGTGTGCTATTCATTTATACGGACTGTTCTTCGATCCTCTCCCCGGCCTCTTCGCTTTGCTCGTCTAAAATCCAAAATCGGTTTCAGGATTTCTTCGTTCGCAGTAAAGGAATGGAGAAGCTGTTAGAGTTCATGTCGTGTGAGCACGAGGAGAAAGTGCTGAGGTCGAGTGCCACCACTCTGCTCACCCTTATCTCGACCGAGTCTGCCAAATATGGCATTGAATTCGTCAGGCTGGAAGGGGTGCAGGTATGTTTTGTTGGGTTCCACTTGCATTTGTCGCACATCAAGAGCGGGCTCAGCGTTAAACGAGGTGACCCAAGTTCAAAAAATCATCTTCAGTGCCCTTATTTTAGATCTTGGGCAATCTGTTGTCACACGGTTCGACTATGTTACTGCACGAGATCCTTCATTGTTTAGCAGCTGTGGGAGATTTGAAAGAGGCTCTTGAAACTCAGGTGAGGGCGAGTGTTTTTGAGACCTTCGATAAAAATGCTCTAAAACCTTGGCTGGAACTTACTGCCTTTTCCTGTTCTTCATGATCTGGTGTTCGAGGGTTGTGGACGTGGATTTTCCCCTGAACTCCTTTTTAAAATTAGCTCAATGATGTTGAAAACACGATCTAGGCCGATTCTACTGGAATGGTGAAACGCCCAAGAAATTTGCTTCAACAAATTCTCACAAATAATTTTTTGGCATTTTTTGTAGGAGGACGCGCCGTTTTCTGTTAACTCCACCTCTTTTTGATCGATAGTGACTCTACTTGATCGATAGTGATTGTTTCGCTTTTTTAAATTCTGAAAACCAAACATTGTAAAAAAAATATTATTTAAACAATTCTGAAGTAGTGGTATCAGTTCCAATTTTGGTATACTGATAGTGCTTAATTTGCCGAGCGGACTGAGATTTGGAGGGGCAGGAGCATCGGGGAAATGAAAATTGCTCACGTTCACTTGCTCCGTCGCTTAAGGCTTAGTTCTGATTTTGACAAAAAGGAGATGTTTCACTCTGTGTTGAATGCACTGCCACCACAACGCCCCTGTATTTTGCGATAGCGCCAAGCTTTCTCTCGAAACTTTTGACACATACGGGCCTACCGATGTACCATCAAAATCCTCAACGGTTTGATCAGCGAAGCACGGCGGCAGTGAAAGTGGCAATTGAAAATTTTTCGTTTCTGTTGGGACCTCGACATTTATCCTCCGAGCTTGCAGGACATCAGTAGCACTATCGTGTCCGTACTACAACTGATGGGCGCTCACGATCCGATTCTAGTCAACCATGGTACGGCGTTTCTCCTGAATGTCTCGGCGAATAGCATACGGAATAAGGTACGTTAACTCCCACCAACTAGTTCAGTAACTTTTGCGTACGCTTTCCAAGAGCATGTATTTCAGGCGTCCATGGTGGCGGCTCAGGCACCGGATACACTGCTCAGTGTGCTCAACCATCGCAACAACTACCTGACAATCCCGTTGGCCAACGTTCGTCAGCTGATCGCCTCCATCACTGATAACGTCCTGATTTGTCTCGCAAATCTCACCAGAAACCAGGACGAATGCGGCCGCGCTGCATGCATTCAGGTGAGCCGTTTGGGTTTTGAGTCGGGCCACCGCGTTTTCAAGCTTTGCAAGATTCTGGGAATAGTTGTTCGTTATTGACCGGTACTGTTCTTAGAAGTCTCTTTTGCTGCTAGCTCAATTTTTAAACTTCACAAATATCCTGAATGACATTGTTTTCTCTGTTGCTGGTAAGTGTCGTAGGTGCCACACTACAGACTAAAGGGTCTGAGCTCGTACTGGCGGTGACTGTGGCGCAGCGGCTGTTTGCGTCATTCACTCACTGTTGAGTAAAACTGAGCACCTTTGGATCAATTTCCCTGCTTCTTCATCTTCCGTGATCTCATCTCAAATTCGTAGCATAATTTGGCCTTTTTTCTTCGAGAACAAATTTTAAAATTGCTGTGGAATCACAGTACTGCTTCTTACCTTATCCGGCTGGAGGCCTTTCGGACTAGGTCCTTTCCTCTGTTTTTTTTTATTAGAGGAGCTGGTTATCCTTCTGAGATGCTTTAGATTGAAATTTGTGTTCCAGATTGCGCGAAAAGCAGATTCCGCGAAGACGTTGCTGAATGTGCTGGCTAGTGGAAGTGTGGAGTGTCAGAATCGAGTGCTCATGGTCATCTACAGGTATCTACTCCTTGAGATTATTTGCAAAACCTGGTTGTGCGAATCCAATTCAACAAGAGGAAAGACGACAACTAGGCGAAATGTTACCTACTCTTCACTAAAGGGATTCAATGAAATGGTTAATCATGATATTCAGCACCTGTGTTTGCGTGGCTGAGTACAAGCTGTTCTTCCTCGACACCGTCGACGATTACAATCAATCAAATCTGGTCACGTTCATACTTCGGCTTCTATGGAACAATTTTGTACAGTTTGTGAGTTTTGCGCTTATTTTGAATGAATCGCCTCCCAGAGAAAAACTTGCGTGTCTCGTTGTGGTAAGCACCGTGTCAGATCCGACCTGACTTGAGAGATGGCTGAGATGGTTTCCTCATGTCGAAGTTGGAGACTATGCTTGCTTGACTCATTTGCCCATTTATCTAAAGTTACCCTCTCGCGGGTGTCGTGCGCTTGGATTATTCAGCGAATCTTGAGATCCTTAACGTTTTAATCTTACCCATTTATCATTCCCTTCCAATATCTTGAACCCTCTTGGGACGTTTCACAGCTTGATGAGGGTTAGGGACAGTGTGAGAGTTTAGTTGAATCGGTCAGGACTGTCAGGGACCTGGGTTTACTCTATGAGCCATATTTGGTGCCTCCAGTCGCAGGGTGGGCGTGGGTCGGTCGAAGGGATTGCAGCCGATTCCGACCACGCCCACCCTGCTGGGATTGTTGCATTAACTGAGGTGTAGAAGGTTTGATGGCCCCTGGAAGAGATCTTCCTCAGGGAAATATATCAGCGGTAGCAATACCTACTTCAACTTTAGCAGCTCGTTCATCGCAGAAGTGCTCATCTAGCCTGTTACAGAATAACTTCTCCGAGCCCGAACGGATACATCGTCGCAAGCAAATCGACCGTGTCCTACGATTGTTGGCAACCCTGTCGAAGAGCGAGGAACTGCTTCACCAGATTACTGCGATATTCAGGTATGTCAACATTTGCCTCTCGATTTAGTCAGTTCGATATGTTCGTCTACCTTCTTTACTGCGGTGCTTTTAAGGGAGCACAATCCGCTACCACTGCTTCGGCCGTTCCGTTCCAACGATTTTAGTGCTCATCGTGACTTCCTCGAGTTTTTAGATGTGCTTTCTAGTAATCCTTTGAGGTAATTTGGTTTCACTTTCTTCCTTTTGCCGTATGCCGTGTTGTACGGATTCCCAGAACTGCCGAGCCAAGTTGAGCGAGTTCGTTCTCATCTCGTACAATTGTGAGCTCAGGTTCTGCAAGAGCATAAAGCTCTAACGCAACTGAGCCACGGCACGGCTCTTCCCAAGCTTCTGAAACAATTGTGCAGAGATAGTTGCGGCTTGCTGAGAAAATCGCTTATCTGCTCATATTCCTTTCGATTCCAGGTTCGACCTAGTACCGAAATGGCTTTCCACGCCAGAGTCGCAGCAGATATTGCACTACTACTGTCAGTTCCAACTGGATCCTAAACTGAGTAGGTTATGACAGATTCATTCAAGCACTACATATTAGGTTATTTTGATTAATGAGTTGGAATGAAATGGTGCCCTGGTAGCGTAACTTTGAGCACACTCGTCCGGACAGCAAAAGGTGTGAGTTCGAGCCCTGTCTAGGGCGAAAGTTTTGTTTACAACCCAGCATTCTTGTGAAACTGTTAGGTTAGTATTGTGTTTCTCTCACCTCTCTTGAACTTCTTGAAGATCTTCAAACTAGCTGTAGAAATCTTTGGTTCTTTTTTCAATGCTAGATTAGAGAAAGTTATTTGGAATTTATGCAGCACTGTCCAAGAGGGCAATGTCGTATGGTTGATAAGCTGCAATAAAGCCTCATGGCCAGACTTATGTATACCGGAATTCGACTGATTTTGAGCTTTTCAGTGGGCCACGCTCGGAGTATTGGCAGTCGGCTGCAGCAGGTGAAGGTGGAGAGCATGCAGACCTAGCACCACTTTCCTCCTTCCATAATGACATTAAGAGGATGAGTAGAGGACAGCAATCGAGTCTGAATCAGCGTTTCAGAAAGACATGCTCGTATTACTTTTCTCCCACGGAACGGGGTTTTAGAGAAGCTTTCGTGACTGATCTACCATATTTAGCTCTCGTTTGCGTGTGCATGGTTACTCTTTGTGTTTCTACGGGTTTCTTTCATTTTCATATCAACGTTTTCGTGTACATAGATGAGCTATCATCTTAGGTGTTTATGTATTCTTTCCATGTCAGGTTTGCCTCGCTCAGAGAACCTCTGAACCCGCTGAGGGTCATCGGGTGATTATCATTTCTATAGATTCCATCGTATCATGTCAAATATCTGTGATCTAATCAGTTTGTTGTGTTTTTTTTTTCGATTTTCTAGAACTTATTAAGCAACTGTACTGGTCATGGTTGCAACTGAAATAAAATATTCACCATTTTCTGCTCATTGTGTCTTATTTATTTATTTATTTATTTAGATCAATCATAACAGTGAGGAATCATATATAAATCGACCCGGGCTGGCACGAGATCTATTTGACTCAAATGTAGAGTTGAATGTAGGGTTTGTGGGTTAGGGAAAAACGTTAAGTGGCGACCCATTACACGTGAACCGTTACTGCCTATCAAATAAAATAGAGGGACAAGGGGGCGCACGCAGTTGCTAATAAGCCCGAAGATAATCCCACCGTCGAGGCCACAGCACAACAGGGGCGGATGGTGGGGCACCTCTTTGATCTAAACGCGAACCCTAGGCGCTGGTTCTGGGGTAGTTACGAAGGCAGTTACTAAGTTTGCGTGCTGATCTAGGAATGGAAATATGAACAACTTCAACTGGAGACGGCACAGTAACAAAGAGACAGCAAATAGCCCCGATGTAACCAAACGGGAACAGAGCGAGGGCTCAAAATATGTATTTCTGGGCGGCCAATCTGTACGTATCATTCATGGATTCCAACATTTACAGTAGCAGCAAAATAGAAGATCATTCTAGTAAATATGGTGTGACAGGTGACGACTCTTCCTGACAGCGGCTTGGCTCGACCAGGTAGAATACTTAGGAGTTATTCTGAATGGGTAACTGAAAAAGTTCGCCATTTTTTTCAGATTGGATTAAGAGGCTGAAGTTCTTAGTGGCAACGAGGAAACAAGTTCACTACACTCGACCGTCAAAAACGCCCGTACAAAATGATTGTAATCCCCAGTTCCCCTATCGCGGGGAATTGGGGGACTTGTTCGCCATATTTCTCCGTCGCTCGATTCGCGAAGTCTAACATCTCCCTTGGGGAGATGCCAGACTTCGCGAAGCGAGCAACGCTCGTATCCAGCGATTCGCTAGCGAAGCTGGATACGAGCGTTGCGCCAGCGAATCAAATGTTGCGCCAGCGAATCGAATGTTGCGCCAGCGTATCGAGCTTTGCACCAGCGAGTCGACAGTGTTTAAATGTTGCGGGTCTACACTCCCGTAGTGGGGAGCCTAGACTACCTAGTGGATAGTCGCAAAGTCTGACATCGGCGTAAGCGAGAGAACCGGACGCGCCGAGTTTGAATAGAACCGCCAGAATCGGCGTAGAAGCGCAATAGCTTACAGATCTCATTTAGTGTTATTATGAGGTTTGCAAACCACGCGACGGTGATCGAAAGCACTACGAATCCCCCGTCACGAGCGCACACGAAGCGCACACTCGCTCTGAATCATTCTGTCGGTTGACATGGGGGGCATCTGTAGCTGCCAAGCGACGACGGATCACGCTGCCCAACCTGTGACAGTGCATTTCTTTTAAATAGTGCCCTTCCTCTTCGAAATGCCTAGACAGCCCCTCGTTGTCCAACTGTTTGCTTTTTGAAGTCTGCAGATAATTTTGAAAGTGCAGGAATGCTTCCACTTGGAAAATACGGGTTTCAACCTATTCCAAAGAGGAATCGTACTGACAAGAGATCCGGAAGTACTGGAGAGTTGGGTTTGTCAGGTCTTGTTCTGTATCGATGGCCTCTTGATATAGTAGCAATGCTTAGCGGCATCTGGAAAAGGTCAGAAAGCTGCAGACACATTTCATCGGTGGTCAGCTTGTACATCAAGGAAATCTGTGGCATAAATTGAAATTTCATGATTGTTGTGCCTGCAGACATTAAAGCAAGAAAGCTGCATTGGCGATTCCTAAAAGGCGCGGCAAAGCGTGGGATTCCAGTGGATGCCTACAACACTTTGAAAGGAAGATGTGTGCGCGTGAGACTATTTGAGCGAGTACATTCATGGTCTGCGGCCGCGTAGCAACAGGATCGTCCGGAGACTCGCGCTTGTGGTCGCGGCCGCGGCGTCGCAACTGTAGTGGACGAGTTGAGCGTCACACGGTTTGAATTCCAGGAAGACGCTACACCGACTCCTCCCCTTAGCATTCCAGTCAATGCCATGGCGAGTGTAGAGGGAAATTCGAAAGTGTAAGTTTGTCTGGAGCGAGCTCTGCCAGGAGTAGTACAAACATGCTGTTGCTTAAGCAATGCAGACTGTCGAAGTTAATGGGATGGGCCGGGCCAACGGGTTAATGTGGACTGTGGCAAATCTGCCGCTAATCGACCGATGATCCAAGAATTGAAATATGAGGAACTCAATGATCGACCAGATGAGGCGAAATGTGCACGGCGTAGACGCTCACAAAACTGTCTTTGCCTAGCAGCACGGCAACGACTCGAGGTGTCGTGCCTATCACATGCAAGAGTGTTCCCCACAGCATGTGGCGCCTTAGCAAAGTAAGTCGGCGGACTGAATCAAAAATCACAGATTCACTAAGGAAGAGGCTTCAAAGTCGTACGTCAGTATAAGAGCTACGAAAATAAGCGAAAGTCCAGTTCCATTCGGAGCAAAATGGAAGAGGATGCCCCATTAGAGGGTAAGTTCATTAAATGACATCGCATTTAGAAACAGTTTATGTATCGAAGGCTTTAGAGAGTTCTGGGCAATGTGCTGGACTTGCTTAAAGTTACTGACTGTCTGATTGTCTTATTGAATTCCTCATTTATTCAAATAAACGGATTACGTGATTACCATCAACTGATAACTGTAGCAGATTTGGAGACGTTCCAGTGACTTTCAGAAGAGGAATACTCAAAAAACCGCTTGCTAACTGATTTTTGGCCACTACTTTATAAACACAGCCGCCTCGCGAAGATTTCCTCTTTAGATCTCTTAATTTCTCATGCGGTTCGAATCGTAGAAAATTCACAAGATGTACCCCTCCTGGCTTTTGTAATAGTTGATTGCTTCATATATTGCAGTCTATTAAGCACCAAGTCTTTCATAGCCAATTCATTCATTTAGTCACTATGTAGTTCACTTTACGCATAATAGATATATTCGAATTTCTCTCCTCCCTTACTCACATGCACTTTGTATGTTTTGCTGCCTTTCACTTTAATCGTAATTATTACTTGTATGCTTATTCTCAGGTGACATTAAGATTGAAATGTGTATTCATTCTACCTCTTGCTCGGGGCGTCACAAATGAAACTTTGCTGAATTCAAACCGAATGCTCCCAACTGAAGATTGAAGCGCATACCCCGTACTGTTAGCAAATGTCATTATAGCCTTCCAAACC
>KZ345331.1:45172-59107 GCA_002352805.1 Teladorsagia circumcincta
ATACACCATCGTAACCGTAAACGACTTGGTCCACAAATAGGTTAGATATGCAGAATGGGAAAGGGGTTTTTTGAACCTCACAAAATTTTCAGTCCACTTCGAACTTCGATTTTCACGTGGGCATAGCCAAGCAAATAAGCAGAGAACATAACGATCATGCAAAAAGTTACAGCATCCGATTCTATCGGAAAATGGACCAGTTGCAGAGCATCTCCTACATAAACATCATATCAATTCCAACCATTTTATATGCCTGAACAGGGTCTAATTGAGAGAAATTTCTACTAAATAGGCCACTTCTGTGTGCATTTTTATCATGTCAATGAACTTACATGATTTTGCAGAAGTATGTTTTCCTTGAGAAGTTCCAAAAGCGCACCTCATGAGACAAAGCGGCATACATAGTTGCCGCGGCGGCCGCTCCCTCGGAATCGATTATGTCCCAGGCGGCGGAAAAAGCCAAAACGCGCTATGTCGTCAACGTGTTAATCTGTTGACCTCTTGCCAGCAAGCGTCATTTCATCGGGACCTCGATAGCTCCCTCGATGGGAAATGCTTCGAAACCTGATATGATGCTGGAACGACCTTCTCCTTGTTCATCGCCTCCTGAGCTCCAACCTTCTGATCAACCAGACAGAGTAGTTATTAGGAAAGGTTGTAGATTTTAGCAGTTTTTGAATCAATTCAGAATGTTGTTTGAACCAAGATACATGTCTTTGAATTCGGGGTCAGAAAATGACCGAACATCTTGAAACACCTGATATCTCCAGTTGCGAAGCCTTAAAGACAACGGGACGCCATGGCCTCCTCAGCGATTTACCTCCTGAATACAGCACAGATGCTAGCTGCAAGGATACAAACACCTTTACAGGTGCTCTATAAATAATATAGGTCAGAAAATGGCTCGGTTCAAGGATAAGTTTGGAGCTCGAAAATGTCGCATGAAGCCTTCATGTGCCCTCGTACTGGAATCTTCAAAAACAGACTGCAGTAATCAAATGCCAACACAACTGAAGAAGGTTTTAATTTTCTTTCTAAAGTCATTTGTTCAAAGAGTTGCAGGATTTTCTGGACAATCCAGTAATTGGAATGATACCTGCCAGAGAGATTAGCATATGCAAACGAGCTCAACCGCCCTGGTTAGTGGCTCCTCCAATGCGGAAATCAGCGGGGTTTGAAGGGTTCCAATTTCGCGATTTTCCAGCCGTTCTTCTCAAGTTATTCTTGACCACTGCACATTCGACCACCTCTACTTTACCCTTCAATGGGCAGCGATGTTTTTTCGTAACATCCGCCTTCAATTCTTTGCACAACAACACTATTGGATAAACAACTCTACAGCCCTCAAAATGAACACGGTTTACTGACAAAAGTCCAGGCGCTGCCGCCAAACTGTATACATTATCCTCATTCTCTTACTTTTCTGACCGTGTGCTATCATCACTTCGAAAACCCTCTTGCGGAATATTGACCCAGTGACCCTCGTAGGTTTTCTCTATGCTGTTCTGATCGGAGTCGCACTCCTCTCGACCTGGTATACCATTACTAGCTGGCGTGATCAGAAGCTATTGAAAGGATATGCGTAAGACATTCATATGATTTGCGTCACATCTCACAATACGCTACACAGGAAAGTGTTCGCCAAGCAAAGATTCCAGCGCCCTCTTATGACGTGCTCTTATCTTTACGTCGGCCGCTGGTCATTTCCAAGAGCGATGTTCTCAGCTGGGTGTGAACGTTAACGCCCATGACAAGTGGAATACAGGAAGAGCAGTCGGTCGTCGACCAGTTCCCGTGGAGACGAGAAGTGTGACAAGTTGTCCGCATGTCACCAAACGCCTTGTCTTGCGGCACTAAACGCTTCGGAACGATTCGCAGCTGACCACTATGTCATTCGCGATTTCACCGCTACATAAAGCAATTCAGTCCAAATTCTCTGCCTCTTTTTCCGATCAAAAGCTTTGAGGGTCTCTACTCCTACGCTGTGCGCTTTCTGGTTGTCGCTTCCTAGCTTGTCTCCTTGTTGAATCTCATTTGAAGTCTACCCGTTGTTTTTCATCAGCAACAGGTTGTCTCAGGTGATTGAGAGCAAGCGTCTCTCAACTATCGGCGATGATCAGTCATCTGTGTGGAGAAGAAGTGGACAGTTGAGGAATTTCGTGCGTGCGAAATTTCCCTACCAAGGCTGCTTCATCTTTGCGACGTTGTTCGAGATGAAGCCTTGCTAAGGAAAATCCTCTCCAGAAACTCATTGTGGATAAATGGACAACCTCAAACTGTCTAATCCTATTCTCTCAAATCGATGCTTTCGATTCAACGAATACACAGCGCCGGGATTTCCATACGAATTCCTTCCAAAGATTATCAACCACCCTCATGAAAACAACTCGAAAGTGCTTGGAGTTGACCTGTTTGAGTGTTTCAAAAAATCTTATTGTCTTGATTTTGAAGTCCGGCTCTTCAGGGCCCTTTTGGCGATGAATTCGAAATCGTTACACTTTATGATGAAGGGTTGTTCGAAGTATCTGATCCAGTACAAAATTAGCTTGCCTGAAGTAAAATCCTTCAGTGATGAACACTTTATTATTTATATTAATATTTACTTTTCTCCTACCTACTTCTGTAAGCTATTCGGCTTTGGAATGATAATAAGGATGTTGAGGCAGAAACAACACTTTTGAGCAGTGTGACGTTTGTGTAGGCAAAGTCTTGAATAAATCCACCTTGCGTCGCGCAGTTTTCAACAAGGGGTCGTGTAGATGTTATTTTGAGAGGGGAATCGTATTTTTGATATTGAAGAGGTCGGGGTGGTAGCAACGGATCGTTTTGACGCGTTTTTCGACGATGTTGGCAATACTTCACAAAATACATACACTGTACAATATTTGTGAAAAAGCGTGGAATGGATAAAATCAGAGGTCCTGTGTTTCTTCAGATATATCTACCACCCTACTCCCCTATTCATCCCTCCCCCTCCTCTCGTTCGACGGTTGTTTAGGAGGAAGGAAAAAGTGGGTGGGAGTTGGCCCAGAATCAAATACTATAGATGGAAACAGCCTTGGTTGTGATTGTGATTGTCGGTGATGGTCGTGAAGGAGCCGTATGGAGGAGCCTCCTAAGCAGGAAAGGATGATGGGTCGAAGTGGCCATATGAAATGAGACATGCATCGCGGTGTGTGGTTTCTGACGCTGATCTCGAATCTGCTTCGCAAATCTGCCAAACGATTCGCTGAGCGGAGCTACGGAGGTTTTTCTGTTCCCCATACAATTTAACACAGTCAGGAGTTGGCCTCACTAGTAGCGGCATCCAAGAAAAAACATAGCGGAAGAGTTCCTGTGGGCTGGTGGCCTAGTGGTTACAGCGGTGGGCTCTCAATCTGGTGGTCAGTGGTTCGGATCCTGGTGGACCTTTGCTGGTTGCATTTTTTGTGAGTGACCATTTGGTAGTAATGGAACATGAGTTTTTCATCAACGGCCAATTCTATTTCTTTTTTGATGAGCTTGCAATCATTGACATTGAGATTTCCAACTTGTGGCGCGCTAGCTAGGGTTAGGGTGTGCCAGCATTCGTAGCGCGTGCTTCAGCCGTTTTTCAGTGAAACAAATGTGATATCTGCATTGAGGAAGTCAAGATGCAGCTGGGGCCGATCTCTTAAAAAATTCGAGATTTTGACAAAACTATGACAAAGTGGGCGAGTCACTTGTACACCCTTTAACCGGTAGGCCCAGGGATGACCGATCTTCCACGACGGCGGCCGTTTGTATTTGAAAATAGTACCATATGGGTGCTGCAATCATGCAAACAGAGATTATAGACATTTACCCCAAACACATTCTTCAGAAAATTTATTTGAACTTGTTTCGTCCTGAGGCTAGGTTTCGATGATAGGTTGATGGATTAATAGATGGGTACCCTTTTTTCGAAGTTAGACCGAAAACTCAGATTTGGCTCCAAATCTGCCTCTGGAGGTATTTTCATCTCCGGAGCACAAATATCACACCCGTTTGCTGCAAAAACGTCTTGCAGGAGTCCTGGGGGGTTCAATGTGCAGTAATTAGCTAGTAGCGCCAAAACTTGTCTGGAACTCCTCGCAAACTCTTGTACGGGTAACTACAGGCAAGCGTTGATCGAGAAACATACTTGGGAGGCTTTCACAGCCATGTTTTTGCAAAAGCAAAATGGAAAACACGACAAGGAATCGAACCTGCGACCTCTCATACGAGAGCCCGGACCACTACCACTGCACTATTTTGCTTCATAACTTTGTTCCGAAAATCGTTTGGCAGATTCGGAAAGCAGATTTGAGTTCAGCGTTCAAAGTCACATCCAAAGGTGTGGGTCTCATTTCATGTGGCCACTACGACCAATCATCCATTCCTGGTAAGACTGGCGGTGGTCATGTAGGGTCGTATCGAGCCCTCTTTGAAGCAACAGTACCAGCAGGATCGAAGTGTGCGTGGTGGCTAACGGTCCCTTCCCAGCCGTGTAGATCATGTGATTGGCTGTGCAGGCATTTGCGATCGTGAATCGACTTCAAATAGTCCCTGTGGCCCCCAAAACGATCCGATCCTCCGCAGCAGCGGTCTCCACGGCTGTTAAGAGGGGGTGCGACCGTTGGCCGCCCACTTCGACCATAGTGCTTCAAAAAAGAGGACTGTGGAATTTTTGAAATCTGCTCCACGCACGGTTGACCCTGGTCATGGGTCAGATAGGTCGGACAGGATTAGATTGAACCGTCGCAGAAAGAGGATGCTACGAATCTACTTACCAAAAACAAATTTCAGAAAAAAAGCCTTTCCTGCACAAGCCCCTTGATCGTTCCCGCATCAGTAAGAGGGGTGTCGGAAATGAACAAAAACGTTAGCGTGGCACAATCCGGTAGCCGACAGGCATGCAAGTTCCCGAAAAGCAATGACGCAACTCAATTCGCAAGCGAAGTCCAAGCGAGTTCGTGACGAGTTTTCGGCTAAAAACGGCTGGACGAGCTGACAACCGTTACATCACACATTGCGGAAACAGAAATTGATTGCTATAGAATTGTCTGATCTATGAATACTCTGAGTTCATGCTCCTCTTTTCGAATATTCCTTCCAAATTTTTCTACATTGAAGACGTGTTCGTTTTCACCCAAGAAGAGTTTGGTTTTTGTTTCTTTTCAGTGATGCCATCTTTTCGCTATTTTTTCATGGTTTTCGTTCCTATTGCTGTAGCCGTGAAGTTGAACAAATGTCGCGACACAGACATGAACTGTGCGACCTGGGTGAGTGTTTCTGTCAGAGGTGTTAGCAAAATAAGGAGCCTAGGAAAGGTCGCATATGTAGCCTGCATTCTTCCACTAATGTTGAAACATGTCGATGTAACACTGATAGGAATAACTGTAAAAAAGTGAGTGGGACATAGGCATGCGATTCACGCATAGGATTGCTATACAGCATTCAAATGTTATTCTGTTCCCGTGCTACGTTTAAATGCCGGGTGCACACCAAAAGGACTTGATCATCCACCCTCGTTTTGCAGTTATCCCAGTCAGCGTTAATATTCCCAGATATGGCTGGAATTCAAGGCCGCTTCTGGAACAATAGAAGACTCAGATTCGGCCCCTAGCGAATTCGACACTCCAATTATGTGCGTGTGCTTGCCATTACACCACGTTGGAAGAACAGCTACTTTGCATTTTGAACATCGGAAAACTTTTGCATCCCGGACAGCTGATTGGATAGTAATGCTAAAAAAACCTGCCTGTGTCAGCTCCGAAGGCCGTTTCAGAAGTGTGGTGCTGTCTAGATCAGATGCAAAAAGAGGATGGCAGCAACACTATGTTGGCTCTGGATATTAAGAAGCATGGCCCAGGACCATATTTGTGTGGCAAGCGCTCTTGGTAATGAAGGTGATGTGCGAAAGACAGCGGTACGACACAGATGCGATATCGCGACAGGGATTGTACGAATACGTGGGACGTACGAGAACCCAAGTCTCAACCCTTATGGTTAGACTACGACTTTATCGATTAAACCTAAGAACAGCTTGTGGAGAATCTCTACGTTTAGAAGCGATTAGTCAATAGTGTAAATTTGATTGGCCTATTCAAGATACGCAACACACGGGATTTTATCTCCACATTATAAGCGCCGTAGCGGTCCCTATTTTCGCTAACCCATCCCTATTTACGAAAGCTAGAAGTGAGCATTGAAGATTTCATCACCAATGGTGCATTGGGCAGCGCTCGAGTAATTGGTCTAGACCGGATCAGAGCTCGACGAAACCGTCTGCAGAGGTGTCTGGGTAGCCGCCGCCTTTGGCTCTACATTTTATCAGGGGCTTTTACTGTATTAAATATTTATGATGCCGTCAGAATTTTAATTTTTCTCGCATTTTATCCATCCCTACTAGTGGAAATCCAAATTGGGGGAGAGGGTGCACTCCTTAGTGTTGTTTAATACGTGAGATAAGAATGATTGACACGTAATCTGCATCGGCGTAATAGGTAATGAACCCTGAAATGCTTTCACATTTTCGCCCGCCATGGCCCATAGAAACGGTACTGGATCAGGGGCATGAACACCACTGCCTCGGCCTAAGGGTGGAGAAGCTTCGAGGTGGATGGCCAGGTGCAGAAAATTAAGCAGGATGTGGGCAGGATGCGTATAACGTAGAAGATCCAGCCACATTATCATATTCATGGTTTCCGATAGCTCAAGGAAGCGTTGTCTACGACTGGTGATAGGACATCAGAAGTGCCCCCTAACTAGTTTTCCATCTCCGTGACATTAAATTATGAAAATTGAGCTCGATAGTGTTGTGATTAGACTCCTGATCTTCATCTGATAATCATCTAAGCCTCTGCTAACATTTGCAAAAAAATCCCCCTCTTATTAACTTTCTTGGTTACTTAGAGCTGATAAACAAATTAAGTAGACCTTAAAGCGAGAGATTACGATGAGATTAATTGGATCTACAGTAAAAGTGGGGATGCTGACTTAAGCATTTGTAGCGGAAAAAGCGAAAAAATCCGCCGAGTACTCACAAAATAAGGCCTGTTTCCCTGCCCGTTGACCATCGACATAGGACGTTCTAGCAACCTAGTGAGGAGTCGTTTGCACGTGATAACCTGATAGCCATCATAATGCCAGCAAACACCATGCCTTGTGATAAGGTTTTGCATACAAAAGTTATATGATACGGCCGCTCTAGGTGAGATACCCTTCCAAAATGATAATCGAACGGTGTTGCCGCTGGCAACCACTGATAGGCGGATCTCAGGCGGAGGCGGAGCTCAGGGAGGATTGGCAAGCCCAGCGTTCTGCAACTAGCGCACCTTGGGCCACGAAAAGACCACGTATCGCATCCTCTGGCCCCTGACCACTGCTTCCACTAATGCATTTACTTCCATGCCGCATCCACCCTTTATCGTAATCTCTCGCTTTAAGCCAACAATACGAAATTATTGCAATGTGGAAATCCTTAGAAACTATTAGGTCAGCCCAGAATTTCTGAGTCACTTTTTATTTAGTGTCATGGAAATTTCCGGGAAAATCTTGGAGGCTTCAAAAATGGATCGCGTCCTAGTAACCATTCAGGCCAATCTGAGAAGATGGCAAGCTCATTGGCAAGCTGGCTTCCGTTGCTAGATTTTTAACATTGTGAAAGCTTATCTCCTTACTTCATTTTTCATGAGTACCTATTAAGATCTTCCGTTGGTCGGGCTGAGTTGTGTTTTACCACAAGATGAGATTGGGCGAGCTTTCCCAAACGAGGGAGCAACGCCAGCTGTTACATTCTGTTCGGTTCGGTCCTTATCGGAAAAACCTGCACACCAGCCACCCTATGACTCTCTGTGTCGAGGCACTACGTGACGCTGTTGTGAAGGAATCTGACAAATCTAGCCGTTGTCAGCAGAGCTCACCTGATGCGCAATAAAATACCGTACAAGCGTCACTGCGCTTCAACAATGTTAACGTAGCGTGCATCTCAAAGGTCTTGCCGACCAATATTTTATTGATGTTCATTCTAAGATACATCAACAGAATATCATCAAGAGGCAAAAGAGCACAGAACAGAATAAGAAGAAGCCTCTAATATCCCAATACAATCCTTTATACCACACTATTCATATGCTTCGCCTGTCGTGAGTTTCCTCACGACAAGTGTGGAATTTGCTATCGTCGATCGTTCGACTTTAGATGGCAAAGAAAATTTGTGGAGACCCGGAGACTCTCGAGCGGGGACTTCTTTCACTCCCGCCGCATGGCTCTGCTCTCGTGCCGACGAATACCATTTCTTCCGATTCCTAACTCATTTCCTCGGCTTTAACATGCTGTCAGAAAATGACGTCCAACATTTCTTTGGCCAGAAGTTTACTTCAGAAGTCTTCGATGTCGGATAAAAGGGAGTTAAGCTGCTGCCCACGCATTGGCAACGAGTTGTGGCTTAAAGGCAATCCCCGGGACTGACCTTAGCAGTGGGAAGGATACCACGAGGGAGATTGTAGTGTCCCTACCGAATAGCGTAACACGCTCGTCGCACAAAAAGCGCCGATAGGACGTTAATCCTTAAGGGCTACAACCATAGACCCTTATTGCAACTCTTCCCACCCACAGCGTTGAAGTGGGGATCAGCGCCCTCTCTCATGTGTTCTGTCTTCCTCGATCGCTTTGTCTCTTCATCGTCCACATCCGACATTATTAGAGATTAAGCACTAATTTTAGCGTTTCTGGTAACTGCTCTTGCTTTCCTCTCCTCTTTCAGTTTATTTTGCAGCTCATCCACCACATGATGCACTTTTGTACACCAGTTCTATACCGGGGTATCCCTTTAAGGTGATGCATAACAATTAACATTGTTGTGGGAGCTTCCGTTGCACAACTCCTTCAGTGTATCGACAGAAAATCTGGAAAGCATGGTTGTACAGGACTGAAGCAAAAAAATCAATTCGGAAGAGCCGGGATGGCTAGGAAAATAGAGTACCAATGCATTTCTTCGAAGCAACATCTCCCTGTAATTTGCGTGCGAAATGGTTGGTGACACACGACCAAACTTTCTCTTTATGCGCAATACCTGTTGATTGTCTGGTAGTACCTTTGACCACGGATAATGGTGCATCCATATGTGTAGCAACAGCAGTTAGAAGGTCAAGCTCCTGAAGCTACAGTGCGTACCAAAAGTATGTGGACACCCTAAAATCGATTCTCGGTGGTCAACTGGTATTTCTTCTGCCATGAAACCTTTACTATTCAACTCCCCGTGGTCGATAACCTACAACGACATTTTGGACAAAAAGTCCCACTCTACCTTAGCAATCTATTTTTGATGGAAAGTTTTTTCTTTGTATCAAAAGTATGTGGACACCCTGAGGTAGATCAACTTTCTGCACCAATTTCCTAACCTATAATTACTTTTTCTTTTGTTACTAATCCTAGCATTATTCCCCTTCACATAATGCATGTTCTTGAAGAGGACCAAGCAGAGGTGTGAGGTTCTCATGTTGCTGAACCTTCCATTTCCACCAAATCGCAAGTCAACCCTGCCGTATGTCCTATGTATGAGAAGAGATCCAGAATTCTGAATCTAAGCTCCCTACACTGGTTAAGGGTCGTTCTCATCGTTAACTTGCTCAAAACATTACAAGAATAGCCTGTAGTGTCTCAAAATTTTTTTGGTCTGCTATCCATGTCCGCGATTAAATGACTTTCCCTCCTATGAAAAAGGCCACTGGTATTCAATTCAACCCAGTGAGCACATGACACGAAAGAGAATGAGGGAAGCTTTGTGTATTGATGTGCAGCACAGTCTAGCACGGCTGGATTTCTCAGTCATGAAAATAATTACAAACTGGGACGTTGAATGCGACCACACGGCGGCTTTGTGAAAATGATAAGATTCGAATAAAAGACGATCTGTGGAAATTTTCACCTTAGACAACCTCGAATGATGAGAAATGCCTTATCTTTGGCTATTTGGGTGGATCTTATTGCTAATGGCGGGATCTTCGTCGCTACCCGCAGATGTACTCACGGAGACATTTCGAAGGAGCCTCATCAATTGTCTGGGGTGGTTTCAAAAGGAAGGGAAAATCGGGGATTGGCTCTCCGTCGTGTCGGATAGACAATTGTGATTATAATAAGGTACTTGGGTTCCTACTTCAACCTTTTTCGAGAAGCTAGTGTCACAAAACACATGTTTTGCAGCAAGCCCAAAGGGAGGTTCCCGACAAGTATTCCATTTGGCAAGGAGGCAAACGCAAGGGTTTCGGGTGCTGGATTGGCTGGCGTATTCCTCAGACCACATCGTTATTGAAAAGGTAGGAGGATAGTGGCTTGCTGCCCCTGGGCCAATAAACGATGAAGTAATACCCTAAGTGACCTAACAAGTTGGTGAAATTAGCTGGTTGGGAAGGGTTCGAAGAAAGAGGTATCAGAAGCCTGGTTCAGTACATGCCGAACAGAATGCTTGAACTTATTAGAGCCTTTGGTAGGCCAACCAGTCTATGATTCTGGAGAAATTTCTGTTTTTCGAAAAGTGTCCACATACTTTTGGTACGAAGAAAAAAATTTCAATCAAAAACAGTTTACTAAATTAGAACGAAATATTTTGCCCAAGTTGTCATTACAGCTTATCGACCACGGGGAGTCGAATGGTGAAGGTTTCACGGCAGGAAAAATCTTTAGCTTATCCCCGAGAATCGATTTTATGGTGTCCACATACTTTTGGTACGCACTGTATGACGCGCTTTGGAACACAAAAGTGGTCCCACTTTTGTAGGCGAGTTAGCCTGCATTCACGGGATCTACTTCTCTAGAGAAGCTGATCTCGCGAATAGTGTGTTTGGATATTCCAACTATCTCTCACAAGGTTGAGGCAATTTCCAACAACCAAAATGTCCGAGTGTTATACTCAAATGTTCATCTAGTCAGAACCTATATTTATATTGTTGTATGTTGCCTTAGTCACCTACAATGAAGTACAGATATAATGCGATCGGAAATTTCAAGATTCCAAGTTTAAAACTCCTGTTTCCAGATCGCTTCTAATCGGTCGAGTTGTGACGAATCGGGTCTGGTTATGGAGCATTGTCCACGGATGTGTCAGACATGTGGGGAAGTCATCGACCCAAGTAAGTGAATTACTTTGTCTTCAGTCACAAGAATGGTGATGAAATCGAGATTTCTCCCTCGCAGAATACGACGTACGACGATTGCCTTCTGAACTGCATCCTGTCGCCTGGATGGTAGGGAGGTACGCTACTTTGTTGACGGACTAAAATCCCGCTTGAAGTTTTAAAAATTAATTTTTGCTTCAATACTTCAAGAACTTATTGTTCGAACACCGCAAACTACTCTCGCAGGACTTGGCACCTTTTGTAAAAAGTTGCATGGAGGCTCATATCGTTTACTTGTGTCATAGCATTACCCAAGTCAGCCACTTCTCTGGAGTTAAAGGCAGCTATTACGACATTCGTGAAAGGCTCTAGAAGTGACATGGGGATGCTCAATGATACCCCAGTGATGAAAAAAGCAGAAGAATCCGTTAAGAGAACTCGAAATGGGACCCCCTTTTCTGGCCGCTGGTTTTCACTCCAGGTAACAGCTCAGAAAGAGGGCGTACGAACGAGTACACCACAAGACAAGGCATTGGCGCACCATGCCAAACCACGTTCCAAGGGAGTTGCTAAAGTTGTGCGGCTGCTCACAACGCCGCTCGTCCAATTCACCAACTAAATTGGTGGGCGGATCGCTTTTGAGGGCGGAGTGCTTTTAAAGTCTTGCTCAGCAACCAGTGCACCTTTCGTCGTGGAAGTGCCACCATTCGCTTCCCGGCAGTCAGATAATTGCTTCGTGGAGTGCATATGCTTCCTGAGGTTTCCTATTTATCGTGCTGCCTTTAAGTAGACCTGGAGTTCCTGCACAGGAAGTAGAATTTTGAAAGGCGGTCAAGTCGCTTTCGTCCTAACGAACCACACCCCACGCAACGAATGGGTGCCAGCAGGCATAACTATAGCAATGTTGTATCGATTATAGTCGCTCGTTGCCATGTTCCTTATGATGATGTATCGAGTGTGACGACAAGTACCAAATGTACCCTTTCAATTTCGCCACATACAGATGCACGAGGTACTGTCACCTGGCAAATAGCAAGATAAAAAAGACCGTGTAGCTGACAGGAGGTCCGTCAGGCGGCGAGAAGTGAGGGACAGACGGGTCAGTGGACGAGTCGCAGCGTGGGATGTACTGCAGACCAGTCTATTCAACTTGACGCTCAATAGTCACAGTATGCGGTGTGACTCGTCCGTTTACGCGTATGCGTCTCTGCCTTCTCGCCATGTGACGGGTCTCCCGCCTATTACACAAATAAATCTCACAATAGCAATGACTCGAATGCAAAAAACAGCAACTGAAGGAAACTAGGCACAAGGGCACACTGTAACACGAACGCAGTCCGGGAACCGGGGTGCAGTTGCCTTTCTTCCCCTTTTCGAGTTTTCCCTCCACCAAAGGAGTGCGCAATGTGTTCTGACCGCCATCTAAGACTCGAATCGTAACTAGTAGTACGATCGCAGTAAACCGTGGTAACACTCCTAAACTGACCGAACATTAGCAACACATTTAAGTCATCATAAGTCATCATTACGATATTCCGGGGCCCTTCCAAGAGAGCAGGAATGCAGCCGTGATAGGATCTCAACAACAGCGGACCTCGCAAAATTAGTCCATTGCTTTAGTCACGTCTGTGAAAGAGATTGAGCAAAATCGACACTGTTTCTTTGTTACAAATGGAAAAGGGTTCAGGTTTACCACAAAGATCTTCAAAAGTGCTAGCTTTATTGATAATATGCCGTTGATAAGATACGTGAAAGAGCGTTGAGTACCCGACCTTTCAGGTGGAGATCCGAATTTGGAGGCAAGGCTTTCTTTCCCACCATACCGAAGTTCACCTATGGGGAGCAGATCGACATCTCCATCAGCGATCTTCCTGTCAAAAGGAAGCCGGCATTGAACTATACGTGAATGGGTTTACGTGAAGCTATGATTCACATTCCAACGTTTAAAAAGGATTTAAATTCAGAGCTTTCGCATGGGACCTGAGTGTGCCAGAAACCGAGTTGGTGGAGATCCACAGTGAGAGTGGATACATCACTGTGAACAGAGATGAAAATACACAGGCGGACATCGTCTCGCTGACCACTGCGATGAGTAATGGTGAGTCAGTAAGAGGCATCACTTCAAGGGCAAGATTCAGGATCAAATTGATGAGGTAATTCCACTCAAATGTGAAATTAGTGTTGGGACGTGGACCGCCAGTGGAGAAAAAGAAAAAAACGATGAAATACAGAGGAAATACGAGCTTTTTGCTCTACGCTGCGCAGAAGTTCAAAAGATCGGCAAGGGAGATGAGAGATAATGTGAGCGCGGAGAGTGGTAGAGAAGTAGAGCAGAGGGAGCGTAGCAGATCAACAACATTGCGAGGCAGACAAGATATCGAACGTGGGCGGAGCGTGTCTCAAATGGTGGAGCGTGGCTAAATCCTTGGCGGCTAGTGTCTTAGTGACGCGTTTTGATGCAGGAGCGTGGTGCATCTTCTGTAGTTGTGTTCCACGCACTTCTACCCACTCTGGTAGTGAGGGCTTACTAGGTTGGTTTGAGCCCGAATCTTGCCTTTAAGCGTAAGCGTTCGAAAAAGGGCAGGTGAGCGCTAAAGTTTTAGAATCGCATACTTTTTATGTTAATGCGCGTTGCATGCGTTTACGTAGAGCTATAAGATGTACAAACCAGATCAAGTTCAGAATAAGAATTGGTTTTAAAGCGTACGGCAAATTTCCATTCTTATATGACGTTCAGTACTCGGAAGGACATTTGCATCTATCGCACACTGCAATGATCTTGGAAGCAGCTTCCATCAGAAATCTGGCTTCTCGTGAACTTCTATTTGCAGCCTCGAAG
>KZ345331.1:64019-79157 GCA_002352805.1 Teladorsagia circumcincta
ATGATCGTCTGATCGCTTAATCGCATGTACGGTCGCCAACTCTGAACGCCGCCTGAGTGGGTGTGCCGAGTCAGCTCCCTTTTCGACGTACGCTGCCTAATGTAGTGTTTGTTCGAAAGAGTAGAGTAGAAGAAAAACAAGTAACTTCAGACACCATTGATATTACTCAAAAACGCGATCGCTGATGTCCGCGATTCTCAAGAATTTTTGGAAACCATCTGTATCACCTGCTTTCCGTTGAGCATTGAGTTATTTGGGTGGTAGCCTTCATTGAAATTCGATCATCATCTTGGTGGTCGTCCTGGGTTCGCTTCTTGTTCTGTTTATAACCTTTGTAGCCTTTCCAATTCGTCATGGTCAGGCCAGGCATATCAGCAGTAGGCGGATTTTGATGAAAATGCTGTTCATCATAAAATAAGGTAAAAGTGGTCAGAGGTGTAGCGATGGAGAAAACCATAAAAAAAGACTCGATTGGGACCACTTCCTTTGCCCGTTGATTCTTCATTGATGCGGCTTTCGTATGTGCTGCCCTCTTCAACGCTAACGCTCTCTCTGCTAAACAGTTAGAAGCTCATACAGCGAGAAAGAGGCGTACCGCGCCCATGACTGCGGTCGTATAGCTACCCTCTGTTTCTCATGAGAAATGTTGACACTAGCTATTATTATTGCAGGATTTATGACAGTGGAAGAAGCGGAGGTTGGTCCGAATCAGTTGCGCTTCAAGCTTGTTCGTATTGGAAGAATCAGCTTCTCACACGATTCAGCTGTACGCCTGGTAAGTGTGAAAGTGTTATATGAGATTAAAGGCAAAATTCAGGATCAAATGATGATGTAATTGCACTCAAATGTGAAAGTAGGGGTGGGAGGTGGACCGCCAGAGGAGAAAAAAATGAAAAAAATCCTGAAATACCCCGGAAATACGAGCCTTTTGCTCGACGCTGCGGAAAAGTTCAGGAGATCAGCTGAGGGATGAGAGATCATGGGAGCACGGAGAGTGGTAGAGAAGTACATGCAGAGATAGCATAGCAGATCAAGATTGCGAAGCAGACAAGATATCGAGCGGTGGGCGGAGCGAGCCTCAACTGGTGGAGCGAGCCTAAATCCTTGGCGCCTAGCGTCCAGGAGCCGTTTTTTGGTGTAGGATGATGGGAGGAGTCCTGCACTAGCCTCTTTTGTCCTTCTAGCCATTTTAAGGGCTCATAGGGTGGGTCTGAACGCGAACTTTGCCTTTAACGAAAATGTTGTGTCATACATTTTCATTTTATATAAATGCTACCACCAACAATCTCAATAAAGTAATAGTTCTTCGTATTAACTGCTATACTTTAACAGTTAACTGTGGTACTGCTTTTTACGATCTTCTCTTCGCAATGAGAAGAACTCAAGTTTGTAGAATCGGATGAATTGCATGTGTTATGTTGCCCAATAAGTAGTGTCGTTTCTATTCGAACAAAAATTTTCTGTTCAAATCCTATGTTTTCATATCAACTCATACACCATTTGAAACAGAATTGTCTGCTCTACGAAAACCTTCATTTAGCTTCCACACTCGTTGCGGAGTTTTTAAATTAGAGCCTTCGTAATGAGAGGTCAAATCGACAAAAATTAGCCAAATTGACAGCTAGCTCTAACTCTATTTCCCCTCAGGGGAAATCAGTCAATGATGAACCCTCTATCTTGAGAAAGCTTCCCGTATTTCTTTTCGAATTTGTTTTTTTTTTTGGCTGACCACGTCGATTCTTGAATTTTTCCACGTTCTTTCTTTTTCCTCTGAAACACCGCTGTTCTAGATAAAGTGATATATCGTTCGTGAGCATCTTGATTGCTCTAATCGGCACCATCTTTTGTATTCGAATTCCTGATCAGTTTGGTCGAATTTTAGACTTTTGCGGTACGGTGTTCAGTCCACAAAATGGCCACATTACTTTGAAAAAAAACTCTCCTCAAGAGGATGAGAAAATCAATCAGACGTACGTTACTCACTTAGTCATGGCTTGTTCTCAACATTCCACTAGTTTTCCAATGTCTCAGCGATAAAAAAAATTTGGGGTAAATTCTAAGTAATGGTGCTTAACAGACGAATTCTGGAGGAAAAACCTAATCTGGAAAAGGAGCTACGCGACTTGCTGGGAAGTCTAATAGCGAACTGCTCAGGAGAGGTTATGATTAAGTAGAGGGTACAACATTGACTGATTTCTTACAAGGGGAAGAGAGTTAGAGCTAGCTATCGGTTTGGCCAATTTTTAACGACTGCACCTCCCATTTGCAGGCCAAATTTCGCAAAATCTGCAAAGAATATGGAAGCGAAAAATAGTATTTTGTAGAGCAGACAGTTCTCTTTCGAATGGTATGTAAGCTGGTATAAAAATTCGTAAATTTAGTGGAAACTTTTTCGTTTGAATAAAAACGACACTACTTATGGGACGACCTAATATAATAGAAGGAGAAGCTCTCTGGTCTGCTTGTAAATAATTTTACAGTGATACCAACTTTTCGAGGGTGAAGACTTTAAATTTGAACCCAAACAAATGTTCATCAGAACTCATCTCGAAGAACTGTGCGAAAGCCAAAGGCTATCGTTTTGAACCGCTAATTTTTTGGATCATCAACTAACAAGTAAACAAACAAATGTAAATAATGTTGACAGTCATTAATTCATGGAATTGTGGAAGTCCATTACAGAATTAAAATCAAAACTCGGTGCAACAGTAGTTTTGCTGAACCATATACGGACGTTTGATACGAAATGCAAAACCAAACTTGGACACCTGGGGGGGGTGGGGGGGGGCGAAATTTAGGAACTATTTGATTATTATGTGAAAAAAAAACAAAATGTGCAGAGGTAGAGAGGGCAAAGGGCTGTCGTCAATATGTTAATTACCAGTGAAATAGAATGAGGTGAAGATGAGTGAGTGCCGATTTTTCATAGCCACATACTTCTGAAAAGAAGGACTTTCTGAATTTGTGATTCCAAGGGATATGTGGCGAACTTATATCTTTCATTACGAAATGCGATCATCAGTACTCTTCTTTATAAGAAGAAAGTGGTATCCACTCCAACTCATGTGCGTCACGGTCTGCTTCACAACTTCCGTCGGGAGCGAAGCGAGAGAAGCTGAGCAAAATATTTTTGAAGCTGAAGGATCAGACACGTTGAAAGGATCTGTCGAAAGTAGTTTAAGAAGTCTTGCCAACGACAGCACCTCAAAGAACAACCACGTTTGGGCCTATAGACTGTAGATATGAAAGCATTACAGATCTTCGTGAAGACAGCCCGTCAAATAGCAATGGACCTTCAGTTCGAGAGCACTATGTGCGCCTTCTTGCTAAACAACATCTCTTTGTTGGCCTGCTTGGCTCCTCCCTCTTGGAATCTTTTTCTCTCTTAATGATACCTTCTTCCGCTGTCTATTTCTAAAACTCCTTTACAGTCGATAGCAAAATGTCCTGAAACGTGCCTCTAATCTACAGGAACGTAAAGAAAGTAATAAACATCGGTGGACATATTTGATCTCATGTGCTTGTGCCCAGTGATAAAGCATGAACTCGATTCACAGAGCTTCCCGCCAAACCTAATTCGTAGGCTGCCTACTTGTTCTGTGCTGTTTTTGCAGATGTTTCGCGAATGGACGCTGCTGGATGAGGAGCGATTCGAAGCACGCCTGTTGATGACTACAACGGTCACGAGACGACTCATGGAACACACTTCGATTATCTACAAGAAAGTCTACCCACGATAGAGCATTTGCTCTTTCGAAAGAGCTGCGCTGGACCTTATCGAACTGGAGCTCGGTGCCAAAATATTAGCAGAAAATAATAGGAGCACATAATTATTTCTAGAATACGCGTCGTTCACGAGAAGATTCGGCTTTTCTGAACGATTATTTGATTCGTCCATAATTTATTATTGTCAACACGGTGGCGACCGTGTGATATGATGTCATAGCACATCTTTCCGGGCGCGTGGGTCCGTGTGACGTGATATCATGTCACAGTTTTTTAGCTGGTTTTGAAACATTTCAGGTAGCCTATTTAGGTAATGTATGCGCCATGCTTAGACATTGTTACAATACGCGTGGTCCCCGGAAAGAAGCTTCGGTTATGTGCGAATAATGAACGGTAGCCGCACTTTTTGTGCTTAGGCTGTAAGCACTCGGTACGGAAAATGTTTGCAATAGTAATTTGCTACAACGGGTGAGGTCACCTATGGTAGGAGACGGAGCATATACGCCTCCTTTAGTCATGCATAGTTGCAGTCGCTTTTGTGTTTTAGTGGACCTTTTCCTCTGCCCTACTTCCTCCTTTCCCGCGAATCTTCGAGCCTGCGAATTTTTGCAACGCGTAGTTCCCCGACTGCAACCCAACAATTACTACAAGCTTTAGATAAAGAGACCAGGAGGTGACACTGAGAAGATTCCCTCCTACTAGCACATTAGCTTAGGCCCTTTTTACACGCTCTCAAATTGCAGGAATTGCTGAAATGGCCAGTATCGCAAAATCTGACACTACCACACAAGGAGGATAACAAATAAATCATAACTAACAGTTTTCCAAAAAAAAAGTGCTGTCGTGGGAGCGTGTGACATGATGCCATACCATATTCGCGCGGTCCCACACGCCGGACACCGAGAATGAGCGCGGTCGTCAACGTGTTAAGGAACGTAGTCCACTAGTCTTTCCGATATGCTGTTTTCGGTGTACGCTACTGCCTCCTGTCCATAGTGATCTCGTCGCATAAAATAAACAATTAAACTCGTTTTTCTTCCTTCCAAATTGACACAGCTCCATCCACACTGCTCAAGCTACACGTAAAAAATAGAAACGCAATTATACAGTGGGATTTCACGTTACCACAGTTCAACCCTCTTTCATGCCGTTCTCGTTCGAGGTTGTTTACGATTAGTGTGTGTATCCTTCTCCTTCTTCTCCCTCGCGTTAGTCCCCCGCAATGGCAGGGTTCGCTGTAGTCGTCGCCACTTTGCCCTGTCTAGGGCAAATTCTATAATAAATACATATATACTGTGGAAGTGACTCCACTTATGGCTAAACCAGTTTTGCTCCGCTCGCTCTCGCGCGCACGTGAACGTAGACAGTGCAACTGAGTATAGCCGGGCTATCCTTCTATTTTATAAACCGCTAACTTGGTGTGTCGGTTTGTATGTCTGTATGTATGTGTGTATGTACAAGGTGTCCCAAAATTATGGGCGCCTATACACGGCAATATATTTCAAGCTTCTGAGCGGAGGATGCTGAGCGAATTTCTATATAAGTTAACTTGCATCATGTACTACGACGTAGAACAATCAGAACTCCAAATGCTCCCCGATGCGATGATTGCAAACTCGAAGTCGTTCCTTCAGCCACGCGCACGTTGCACGCTGATATTCCTCGTCTATTTCTTCTCGGGCTTCCTTCACTGTTGTTTACGGTGACTCAAACTGAGACGGTGAACTCGACACACCCTGCTCTAACATAAGGACCACACCTAGAGGTGATATGGGAGCGAACCTGGTGGAAATGATAGTCATTCCTCGGTGATAGTCAAGTCGGGCAACTGAACCCGGCACCACTCTTGGATGAACTTGGCTATTTGGGCTATAGCACTTTCCTGCTGGGAGGATCTCGGGTTATTTCCACGGTGGGACTCATGACGAGCCTTCATTTGTACAGCTCAGGTGTCCGGATTTGTTGATGATCCAACCGAAATTGACGGAGAACTGACTGCCCCTCACCGATGGACGTCGCCTTCCTTCGAAACGAAATTGGGAGCGAGTCCGATGATTTGCAAACAATCTTTTCTCGTGGACTAGCACTCCCGACATTCTTGCTCGGAATGCAATCGTCCTGGCTATCGCCAATCCGCTCAGCTATTTAAATTTTTCCTTTAGAGGAAGAGGTGGTGGGGTGCGTGTCCACACTGCACGCGAATGATCGCAGGTCGCAGTGAAGACTTTCCGCTCTCCTAAAATTATTAGGGATTTCACGACTCCATTAGAACAGATTACAAGAAAGCCTTCCCGCAGAACTGATCATAAGCAATGGAGTCAGAATAATCGAGTACTTTTGCTGAATAACTTTTCGAATTTCGACGCCCATAATTTTGGGACACCCTGTATGTCTGTCTGTCCGTCCGCAAAATGAAGTGAGTGATAAGAAGCTCATGGTAAACAAACCGCTAGCACAATCGGTTAGCTCGCAGGACTTGAGCTTTCGATGTTTTGCAATGGCGTGATTGTGATATCACCCAACGGCTACATAAGCACCTACTCAACACTTTTTCATTCCACACGGAGCTGCCGTAGCAGTTGGAGGGTAGTGAAGGGATAAAAGGGGAGGAGAGGGAGAGGGGGAGAGAGAGAAGCGAAACCCATCCCTAACACTTCCAAGAACAACTAAGTATTGGAATTCCATTCTAACGTCATGTCATGACATGATGATACTTTTTATATGTGTTTTATATATGAAACACCTTTTCAGTTTAAACGCATCCTTTCTACGAGATTTTGGTTACAAAAAGTAGCGTAGGAGGTATCGCAAGAAAGGGAGGTCCCGGCAGTTGACGGGGGACTAATCTGGTTGTATCGAAAAACACAGCGCTTTCAATGGATCTGACTGATGTTATTAACGAAAGCAGATGATAGAGCAGTAATCTCTTACGATCGGCAATACCAATAAACATCTATCATTTTTCTGGAACTAACAAACTCTAGCAGCCGAATGACCTTTGCATAGCAAATGTAATACTTGGGCTGCTTTTTATCAGCCCTCAGCGTAATCACCTGCCATGCATTGGATGTTGGGATGGTATAACGGTCGAATAACTTCCAATGCCTGTGAAGAGATAAAAATACCAATAATTATCGTCCACAGACAGACCATTTAGGAAGCTCGTGCAGATTAGCGGTCGATGAATCACGACAACATCGTGAAGAGAAGAGATGTCCCCTTATCGCGCATCTGGATAAGAACTTCAGTGGAATTAGCCGTTCAACGCTCCTTATCACCCACCATCAGTTGTCATCACTTACTAGTGCTCATAAGTGATTCCGTCGTCCCTTTATATTGCAACTGTTAAACAACGCCTCAATGCTGCTGATGCTTGCGGTGCCAATGACGCGACATTTCCCTTCCAACGATTTTTATCAGCCCCTATCCGCTGTTATCACTTTACGAACTGCATCTGATGCGTTCCCGTCCCACCCTCTACATCAAAGACAGCGCCTTACTGCTGCTGTGCCGTGTGCCATACATTTCGTGACTTTTGCATTCGGACGCCCCTTATCAGCTCTTATCACCCGTTATCACTTTTTGTCCCCCACCAAACATGTTCACGTTCCACCCTCCACATCACTTGCCGGACGCAACGCCCACCGCTGCTGGGAGACCCGCTGTGAATTTCGTGAAATTGGCGTTTTGACGCCTCTTATCAGCCCTTATCAGCTGTTATCACTTTTTGTCCCCCACCGAACATGTTCCCGTTCCACCCCCTATATCATATCCTGAAATCAGCTCCTGGCGACAGCCGGTACCCGAGCTATGAATTTCCGGTCAAACAGACAAACACACACACACCAACAGACACACTCAGCCGCTTATATATAGTAGGATCCTTCTTGATTACATCTCCTCCAGCATTCACTGCATCGCAGGCCACCAGTGTCCGGCACAGCTTCCTCTCAAGTGTTCTGAAGCACGTTCGATCGCACGGAACTCATTTCACCCATGCCGCGCTGATCCATGCCCTGAATGCCTGTTCCATCCTACATTCGGCGGCTAGATCGTTCCCAAGGTATCGGAAGTATACCACAGTTTCGATGGTTTTGCATGACCTTGTGGAGGGTCCGTAGTTAATAAGGTCAGTGCCTCTTCAAAACTCAGAACTTGTGTTCTTGACATTCAGCCCAAGGTTCATCTTCTGTTAGCACTTTCTGCCATTTCTTAACTTCGTGTTAAACTTCCTCTCTGTTATCCGCTATTGTCATTAGCGATAGCATTGTCGTTAGCGTAGAAGATGGTTTTCTGTGGTCCGTCCAGAAAATGGTGGAAATAAGTCAAAGAAACCGCAACGGCTCGTTGAGGGCTCTCGCCTGTTCAGTCACGCTCTCGCTCTCGTCACTCGCGAGCCGTCTATGCTCTCCACGCTTCTTCAAGCTTTTATGCCACATAGATGCCCTTTTCATAACGAAGAGAAGTTGAGTGCGTGGCGCGTGCTGAATGGTGTAGATACATAGGGATGAATCGAAGACAAAATGCCACAACGAAAACCGCATGTTGACGGGAGTGATTCCAACCAAACATGTTGTCTCAGCACAAGTAAATGCCGAATGATACTAATATTGGTGATAAGGACCCGAATCATATAAAAACTTTAAAGGAATCGTCCACGGAAAAACCCTGCCTCTAACCTTACGAGAAACTGATACTTAAACCCCCTTGCTTCATGAAGACAGCAAAAATACCAAGAAATAAGAGTTGGTTTCGTTATCACTTCATTATATAAACCACTACTTTGGTGTGTCGGTTTGTCGGTGTGTGTGTGTGAGTATGTCGTTCTGTCCGTCCGGACCAACCGCTAACAGAACGGTGGAGTTCGAAGGGATGCGACTCATAGTGTTGATGATGATCATGATTATGATAACACCCAAACGGCTATATAAACACCGATCAAGTACACTCTGCCTCATTTTGCATGGTGCTGCCGTGGCAGCTGGAGGGGAGGTAAAGGGGGAGGGAGGCAGGGATAGAGGGGGGAGGGAGGGTAGAGCAACCGCTTTCAAGAGTTAGGTCTATATGCGTGTTGACCATATTATTCTGGCGTGGTGTCTGATTGTGATAACGTCCACAACGGCTATATAAACACCGATCAAGTACACTCAGCCTCATTCTACATGATGCCGTAGCAGCTGGAGTGGCGGGTGAAGAGGGGGAGAGGGGCGGGAGAAGGGAGGTGGAGAACAACTGCTTCCAAGAGTGAGGTCCACATATGTGTTGAACGTATTAAAGAGCAACACATCATTATTAGAGGGACGGAAACCAGCGGCTCATAGGGGTGAGGTCCATTCAGTGCCCAGGTTATTTCAATGAGATGTCCCCATTCGATAACACCCAAAACTGTCTCGGAAGAAGCATCCCACAAACAGTCTTTTGTCCTGCTAGCTGTAGTGTTCAGGATTACTTCTTTGTGTATTCTCCAGGTGCCCAGAGGGCATTTTTATGATTGGAGCCGCTGCAAATACCAATCAGTACTCTGATTCTTCCTCCCCTCGGTTTCATACGATACACTATCACCGATTTTATTCGATATTGTTGTTATAGCCAACGATTTTTAGATTTTTAGCGATTTTAATAATGTTGTTTTTGTGATCCAAGAATGTTACTCCAGAAAATAAGGAGGAGAGCCCAGCGTCAGCTGGGCGCTCCGATCTATGTATAAAACGCCTTTTTGTGTACACGTATTCCCCTCGAGGTGTTGTCACAAGGGGTAGGGAGCACAGTGAAAGGTGTGGAGCATACGCTGGGAAGGATGGTACCGGCGGTTGCCGGGGGACTAATCTGGTTAATCAAAAAACCAGGAAGACTACGAGAAATTTGAATTCCCGCCGTAAAACTGTCAAAGCTTTTGGCAACGGGAAGCCAACACGTGCAAACTTGTTGAAAGGGTGAATGTGAACGAGTTTCACGTTGGATCTTCTCAGAAACTTACACGTGGCTCAGCAACAGCCATGCACTCTGTTACAGGAGCACTTCCGGTCCCGCCCCCTGGTCCATCCCGGTCCAGCATTTCAGCCATCCTAGGTGCTGTATCTTTTGGGTTTTTCATTTTTTTTTTCGCTCCAAACTTTGCGCATGGTCTTCAATGATCATACGCAACACCTGTACATAAGAAGAGAAAGACCAGTGTTTCCGTGGAAGACTCCTTTAAGCCACGGTTAGCCTCATTCCGTCCAGCTCCGAGAAATGCGTGTCCAGCTGTTTGTGGGGCTCCTGCTGCTCGGCGCTCAGGAAGGTTGGTTTCTATTTTGATGAGTCTTTCAAGTGGTGCCTCGCGTAATCAGGATGGATGCCCTTTCCAAGTGCTGCTCGGGATTTTCTTGGGATACGGAACGAGTCAAGCACCTCAATAAAACAAATGATCAAAATTATGGCGCTGAGCTAAGTCAGCGTTGATCAGGATTTTGAAAGATTCGGGGCAGGCGATACGGCTGAAAAGACTTGATGCAACTTGATTAGTTCGCAGGTGCTCCTTGTCGAAGCTACGGGTATTCACCGGATCGATGCGATTCCATTCATTTTTTTTTAAATTGCCGAATCTCCGATTTGATAGAAGAACCGACCACCCACAAAGCTGTTGCGACTATGTTCGAAGTTCAGGAGTCGGGCGATTCGGGGATCAAAGGAACAGGAAATGATGGGACCAGCAAGGCAAGTGAGAGAGTAGGCGAGTAAGCGATCAAGATCTCATGCATGTCGATTTGGTTAACACCACTTATGGATCGTTGGTCGGTAGTCGATTAGGCGATTAAGCGAGTAGGCTAGTAGGCGAGTAGGCGAGTAGACGAGTAGGCGAATAGGCGGGGAGGAGCTTGTACGTATCGAATGGTTTGCTCCGCACACAGAGCGTTGAAGGCGAGTAGGCGGACAGGCGAGTAAGCGAGTGGGCGAGTAGGCGATCACTCAATGGGCGGAGAAACAAGTAGATACGTATCCTTCTCTCATCGGCTACTCGCCTAATCGCCTAGTCGCACGTGCGATCGCCAACTAGGAACGATCCATTGGCTATCGCCTATTCACTCACTCACCTACTCGCTTGGCCATGTTCATAGTTCGAGATCGCACACGCCATTCGGCGATTGCACGAGAAGATTGCAGGCCTATCGACTGGTTTTTAAGGATAGGAAGGGATTCTGGGGGAGATTGTAAGCGACTTGTGTTCTCCCTGGCGTTTCTTCCTGTTAGCTGAAATCGTGTCAAAGTGTCAAGCGTGCTTCTTGCTCATAGTCGGCCGGACCATACTGTTTTCATCAAAACTTCATTCTGCTGCAGTCCTTTGCATCCTGACGTTGCGTGCTGGTGCATCACCTGCCCTTAGGTATCTGCTACAGTAAACTGGAAGTAACCTCCGGATGCACTCCCAATTTATGGTGTAAAAGGCCCTCATCAAAAGTGACCGCAGGTCCAGTATGAGGTTGAACTTCACGGCTCGTTTCTTCTTTGCCGTTGCGACTGGATCACTAGCTCAATACCCTATCAATAGAAGAGGCTCGGTCGAACACAGCGCTGATATTCATTGCTTCCCTCCTTGCGATAGGGTTCATTTGAGGATCGTAGAGCGTAATCATCCGTTATTGTCACTGACTTATTTTTATTCCTAGTTGATTAACCCCTTACCTGCTTGATCTTCTGAAATCACATTATCAAGGCTCCTGAAGCGCACTTCAACATATTACCGTATTTCGATGTGGATCGGTCTTGAACAGAAAAAATTTGAATAGAAATGCGACAGGAATTATGAGACAACACTATATATTCCCTATGTATGTGAATATGTGAACAATAATAAGTTATGTAGATAATATGTAAATGCTATTTCAATATTAATAAACATGTAAATGTGTATGTGTAAAAATGTTCAAATTTCTTAATTTTGTCTATTTTTTTCTATTTCACGCTTGTTACCTGAAGTTCCGCCAAAATCGTCAAAAAGACGACGAAATTATCTATCTTAACCACTACCCCTCGACGTCCACAAAGACCCCTTTCCAGAATCGCAAATACGGTCTCTCCGTTCCAATGGTACAATGGACGTCTACCATGGGAGCGGGAGGTGTCGCAAACGCTGGGGTAGTAGGTGAAAGCATGGCAGATCTCTAGTGAATAATTAGTGAGAGAGGTAGCCACACCCTAAACAATGGCATATGTAGGTGACCCTGCTGCCACTTCCTTCTTGAAGTGAACGCGCTTAGCTCCTGATAAAATAATGCAAACGCATTCGGCTCATCCATCACATAGATAGAACCGGTTTTAGGTTTTCCACTCCGATATAAGTCGTCTTACCATTGGTATTCAACTCAAACTCGAACGGTTTTCCGGCGTGAAAAAAAGGCAACAGTTTAAATGGGCAGGGTCACGTAATCGTGATGGATGGCACGCAAACCTTTGAGAGGCAAAAAATTTGTCCTACCGAAAGCATTGGACGATGGCCATGGCCATGGGGAAACATGTTTGGCGCTAGCCATGATTCTGTGATAAGGTCGGGTGTCGAAGGAGGGGCAAGCTTCTCGGTGGAAAGACGGGCGGCCCCCTTCGGGCCGATGTCAGACTGCAAATCGAGCGATTCGCTACTAGCGATTCGTTAGCGTCCGCGTTCGCGTCGCGTACAGCAGATGGCTCGATTTGTTTTACGCAACGCGACCGCAGACGCTAGCGAATCCTTCGATTCGCAAAGTCTGACATCAGCCTGAGGGTGCGGAACGATGTATGTTCCGCAGTGAAACATATGAACCGGCGATTTAGACTAGCCGTCAACCAGAGATAGCGTTAGGCCGATGTCAGACTTAGCGAATCGAGTGATTCGCAAGCGTCGGCGGTCGCGTTATAAGGCGAATCGAGACATTTGCTGTACGCGACGCGACCGAGTACGCTGGTGAATCACTAGTAGCGAATCGCTAGAATTGCAAAGTCTGACTTCGGCCTTATTGTTAGAGCTTATGAGGTAATCATCGATTAGACACGCCTGACGCGCAAAGTAACGAGCAAGGAAGAGGTCCAATTCCTCAATATCTGGACCGTTTCTCAAGGTTTTTCTTCATCCTTGCACCACTGGCCGCCTCTACCTTGATTTCCAATGGGTTGCCTTTTCATCGTAGACCCGCCTTCGACGCCAACAGTAATGAGACAGTGTGAAGAGCGCTTTGAACGGCGTCTTCAGAAATTACTCCGCCTCAACTGAACAGAACATTTTTCACATTTTTACCATTTTTTCGTAATCGGAGTGTATTTTTTGTGGCAACTTTACCGGGTGACGGTAGGGCGGTGCGTCGTGCGAATGAAACGGCGTCCCAAGCAGGGTCAACCGTCTGTTGGTCCGACGAGAGGGTCGTATTTGGCCAACCGAAAAGGGAATCATATCTGCAAAGGTCAACGTCGCAATACGTAGATAAGGCCAAACTTTCAGTGCTTCTCCAGCTTATTACTACAAGGAAGTGCACGGGGCACCTGAAAGCAAGAGTCTACTGCAGAAGTGCATTTTTGCTGTTCACGTACACAAATATGCTCTAGAGAACCAATGTCTTCAAACTGGACCTGAGTCAGTAGAAGTGTGACCACTGGGGTGAATAAACTGCTAACGGCTTACAAGAAAAGTTTGGGAAAAATATGCATGTCGGCGACTTCCTGAAAAGTATTTAATGCCTGTTATGAACCAAAAAGCATCCGCGGTGTCATGGTATCATTATTCCCCATGGAATTGAGTTTGAAAAGTGCTGTGAGTGTTTCAGTGCTGAAAACTCGTGTTCGCTGGAGAGTAGCTTCGAAAATTCATGAAAAAACGGTCCAATGAGACAATTTTCGGAATGGGTCATTTCGGAAACGAGATTAGATCTTCATTAGAGAGCTCAAACCTTCCAGTTTCTTCCAGAAGGGCAAGAATTGCAAAAAGTTGAACATGAAGAATGTTGTAATAATTCAAGGCCAAAAAATCAGCGTACTGCCAAAAATCGGTCCGCGATTTCCCCAGTACGGTGCAACGGGGCGATTTTCCGTCGGAAACAAACTTTGCAAAAGTATAAGTCCACTCTTCTCACTTTCATTTTTGAAAGAAATTAGAACCTTCCAAGTGAAGAAGTGCGCATTCCTGTAGTTTCTGAATTCTCTACCCCATAACTAAAAAAATTTTGAAGATGCTCCACAAAAGCAATAGTATTCTGAAACTAGCGGTGTCGTACATTACAAATCTCCTCACTGTTCTGAAAAAATATTTACGTTGCACAGAAATACGCTCACGCTAAGATTGTTCTGTCACGGAGCTTCATGTCGATCTGAATGGTTTTACGTTAGAGACTACAAAAGTTTGATCACCAAAATTAAAACACAAAAGTATTCCAAAAAAGGAATTCAAAAGTTTTTGGTTGTTAACTGCTGTTTTGGGCTGCAATTAGACTTGCGAATGTTTCACAAGAATACTGGGTTGTGAAAAAAACTTTCGCCCTAGACGGGACTCGAACCCGCACCTTTTGCTTATAATGTTGACGACATGGCGTTATGTGCGCATTTAGCCTACCCTTTTTTTTACATTTTTTCATAAGTAATTATAATTTTACTAAAAACTCCATCATTGGTAATTAGTGTTCCGCTTTCCATATCAAGTAATGAAGGACAGTTTTGAAACATAAAAATGGAAGCATAGATCAAGTAGATTAGGGTGTCGGAAAAGTTTTGAGAAAATTTGGTCTGCTTGTTCAACACAAAATTCCTACGAAAGAAACGTAGGATCAGTAATCTATGTAGTGGCCCTTCTTAGCCACGACCCCTCTCCATGGATTGAGCAGAGCACTGATGCCCTTCTCCTAGCAGGAAGAGGAGCGTAACGCGATCAATTCACCTATTGCACACCTGACCTCTTGATGGTTGTTGGATTTTTTAATTCTGCTATGAGCTTATAGCCTTCTGGAGACATGGTGGCCACAATGGCTAAGGTCAGGTGAATACAGGGTGGGTTAGCCAGACGATGCCAAGTCTCTCCAGCTCCTCCGTCGTCGTCATTGCGTGATGTGGTCGAGCACTGCCCATCCCAATTAGGATTTTTTCTTGTAATTGGTGTAGAATGGGGGCTCGGGACAGCATCTCTCGCAGTTGTTCACATAATGCTCTAGCGGTCACAGCAATACCCTCGAGAAGGATCTCAACCGGTGGAGCAGAGAAATATGGAGATCATTTTTTTCTTTTCGCGGTCGCATCGCTTCGGGGTTGGTTGTGGCTTTCACTTCACTGGTAGCCATCGCAGGTCCCTGCGTGGATGTTCACATGACATCCACTTATCTTCCTGAGCGATCATCAAGTCTGTCCATGTCTTCGTTCCCTTACGGTCAAGAAGTTGTTGGCACACATCGACTCGCACTAGATGCCCGTGTTCAGTTGGGG
>KZ345331.1:103646-120390 GCA_002352805.1 Teladorsagia circumcincta
GGAGTACGTAGTTTTCTGCATGAGTCGCCTCATTTGCTTATCTTCTACAATGAAACTATAGCAAAACTTTTGTCAGTAAGAGAAGTGCATTTGAATACCAAATATCATTAAAGCAACAAACTCAGATGAACCGTGTCGAATAATTCATTCTGTGTGTAGGATGGAGTAGCCTGCGGGTTTCACAGTTGTGCCGTTCGAGCCGCTGTTGCGGCTCGAAAGTGCGCGACAATTGCGCTAGGACCTTACAAATGACCTAATGACGGCTAATGGGGGCTATTGGACGAGATATCTTCACATGATACGCAACATGGATCACGACGTAGCGGCTAAATCAAATACGCGTGGGTTTGATGGAGCGGTGGAGCAAGCAAGTCCAGAGACCTCTCCCGGTCACGCCCCTTAACTAGGGAGAAGAGGGGGTCTCTGTCAATAACTTCATTGGCGATTAGCTTTGCTTCTTTCCCTCATTTTCAGTCACTATCGCATCCACATTTCCATTATTGACCCCTGCTACCCCAACAAATTATTCTGGTGTTGTTGCTTTAACGGACGAATGGATACCTTAGTTAAACATATGTATCAATCAATACACCAATCAAGGCATGCTAAATAAACCATCATTAAAATCAATAGAAATTGCGCCACATTTGTAGCTACAAATCGATAACATGTACCCGAAATTCACTTTCCTTCGAGTCAGGAAAACCCAAAGTTAGCTGCTCAATCAGAATTAGATCCTCGATTACGCACGTGATGCTGGAGTGGCTCGGAATTAGGTGGACTCGTTTGTGGAAATAGGCAGAATGCTCGAGCCACCCCATCCCATCTCACGAAACTGACAAAAATTTTGCGACAGCAGTGTAATTATGAATGCATAAGAGTGAGTTTCCAAACGAATTGAGCTGAATTCAGGCTGCTGGCTCACTATCACGACGGCGTCCGACCGGACATCGTAGTTCTTGGAAAAGCTCTCTCCGGCGGCGTCTATCCGGTTGGTTCCTAATCGTTTTCAATTAGTTACGAATTACTGACAATGCTGTGATTGGTCCAGTGCTTCGGGATGTCCCACCCACTCGCAGACCGAATTGCTTGAGTCACTGAGCCCTCCGTCCCTTTCTAGTTGCTTAATTTGGGTAAGATCTGGGAGGCGGGAATCATTGAGACTTGCGATTCCGATATGTTGAGAATGGCCAACTCGAGATAGCATAGAGGCCATTTGTCAAAACGTTTTGCATTCAGTTCACAACAGGAAAGGGGTATCGAAGTTAACATGAGAAATTGTTTGTTGGAGAAGGGCAAATTCACATCAAATAAGGTGAAGATGGGTCTCCGAAGGAGCAAAATATGGCACCTTCGTGGGCGAAGGGCGAGCACCTGGTGGCGTGTAATGCATCACCCGTTTTTCTGGACGCCTCGTCCTTCTGCCCGCTACCTATGTGCTACCCCAGCAATTGATCCCACTCCGTCGGCCTCTCGTCTAGCCGTTCTAGCGGAGAGACAGTATAAGCGTTCACGTTGATGACGTCGGCACCGATCTGACTTGCTCAAATCAGAATTCGATGGAAAAAAGGGTCCCATATGGGATTCTAGACCGTTCCTTTTTTCTTTATAGTGCACCTAATATCAGCTCTCATTTCAAGGGAAGACCAATTTGTCGGGTCACCTGCCTTCAAACATGAGTTCTCGACTACGACCATAACTTCTGTTGTACATCGCAGCATCCACGTACTATTGTGAAAGCTACTGATGATTTTTTATGGGTCAAGCCGACAGCGCTCGAGGCCAAGAGACCGTTCTGCTGAACCCCGCAAAGCGGGGTCTCCCCCACGAAGAAGAATGAGACGCAGACGCGGCAAAGCACGGGTCGCAGCGCGTGCTGTGTGGTATGAGACGTAGTATGGTACACTCTATTTAACCTGAAGCCTAACGCTACAGTATACTACGCGACTCGTCCTTTGCCGCGTCTGCGTCTTTTCTTTCGCCGCGCGGTGGGCCTCTTGGGGGTAACCTCGCGGAGCGCTCCGTCCCTAAAGAAATCGCTGTTGATCTATATCTTCCAGCATTATATGCTCATTAGTTAACAAGTTGTGATCATTTCATTATATTCCTGCTGTTTCGTATTTTTTACTAATGTTTTTTTTTCGTAAATAAGTAATTTTTAATTTGTGTTCTGTTTAAGGCGTCGGCAGTTCTCTGTGACGATCATATCATGCTCAACATCAAGCCAGGACAGCATGGTTCCACGTACGGAGGGAACCCAGTGGCTTGTCGAGCTGCTATTGAAGCTCTGAAGGTACCGCTTCATCTTGCTCACATAATAGTTGGTTTATGAATTTGTGTTCATTCCAGGTGATCGACGACGAGGGTCTCGTTGAGAACTCGGCGAAGATGGGCGAGTTGTTCATGTCAAAACTACGAACACTTCCCAAGGATGTCGTGAAAACTGTTCGGGGACGAGGGCTATTCATTGCGATTGTCATTAACGAAAGTACGTCAGCTACCCTTCAGAAGGTGACCGGAGGGGGCACCACGTGAAATCCTATTCGTTCCAGAGTACGATGCCTGGATGGTATGCAACCGACTGCTGGCTAACGGAGTCCTGTCGAAGAACACGCACGGAGACGTCATACGGTTCACTCCACCTCTTTGCATAAACAAGGCTCAGGTCAGTCAGCACATATAACATTAACTCTATCAACTTCGCCTAACCTGGTGGCTTTCAGATCGAAGAAGTGTTCGATATCATCTCGAAGACGATTCAACAAGTCGTCGCTGAGCACAAGTAGATCTCTCGCTCTACGCATACAAATCCGATTCTATACGACAAAACAACGTCTTTGGTCGCATTTTCACTTGAACTGTTTCCAGAAGTGTTCTCATGTTTCTATCACATATCCGCCTTTCAGATTTTATTGAAAAATCGAGGTAGCGTTCGTAGCATTTCCAGTCCCATAATGTCGGGCTAACTCTGTGATGATTGCTCAGATTTCTCATGACAGATTTTGCCATATTTGTCGATGTCATTTCATTAAATCGTCTGATGAGCTTCATTGTTGGTGGCTGATGGTCCTGGTGAAAGCAAAGAGATCTTTCACTTTCATAGACGTGGAAAGGGAACTGTGATTTGCAAGGAGCGAAATACCAAAGTTGCTCTCAGTGGGCATAGCTGCACCTCTTTTGCTAGGGAAGAATTCGGTCACATTTTTGAGGATGTGAATGTGGATGAACGGCTGCCAAGTACACAGGGGTTGGGCATTAAAAATAAGACATTTTATCTTCTTACTCGAATATTTTTAAACAGACTATTCTCAATTCAAAGCGAGTGCTTCTACCTCAAAATTGAAGAGCGCGTTTATTTCCATAAGAAAATCTTCATAGTGGCCATCCACGTTAACGGCATCAGAAAAAAATTCCCCCCGGAAACATAGTGCACTGGTCGAGCTCAATGGGTCCTCGAAGGGTCGGTCGTTCCTTCCACAGCAGGCACCATTGGTAATACTTCGATTCGCTCGATTATCACGTCTTTGCGTCATCATTTGCGCCCTCGTTTCCAGGAGGTAGCTTTACTTTTAAGCTCAAGCGACATGAGCTCCAAGTGGAAAAGTACCAGCTATCCTCGAATAGGAATCCGTTCACAGTGACAATTCTACGGTCGAATGCACTCCCACCTTTAGGTCACTGGAGTGAAGCACATGGGATGCACCTAATTCATCGAAGACATTGTCAGGCAGTGGCCGTAAGGTTTGAGGACGCGTGAGAGTCACATCCAACGAATACGCCACAGCCCGTGTTTGCTATCGCTTGTGTCCGTGCTCTCTCCCCTCCGATTCTTTTCTTTCTAGTCGGTCCCCTACCTCTTATCTCGGTATCTGTCTCTCAGAATCCTTCACGCCTCACTAAATATAAGAGCCTTTACTCTCCTTGTTCCCGTTGGTCTTTTGCTTCTTTTTTTTCTTCCTATCGATCCCGTTTGACTTCTTTGGTTTCATTTTTGTGCTAAATATACTACCCCCCCCTCCGCCCCCCCCCCTCTCATTGGTCTTTGCGCAACGACTGGTTGACCCTGGCAAGAAAAGGGGTTTTCACGTAAACCAGAGCCGGAAGCGCCCCTGGTTCAGACTCGTAGAACCAAATATTTCGACGTCGATTCCAGTACCGCAACCTCGAAGGCAACTTCCAGAGTTGGCTGAAGGACGAATTCACGCAGAAAAAAAGAAACCCATTTCAAATTAACTTAGCGATGACGAGTTTTACACTAATGAAGGGAAAAGCCGGAGAGACGGCCCAGAACCCGAGAAATGGAACCCCTTCCTTTTCCCTTGATCTTGGCATTGATGCGACTTCCATCGCTGTGCCATCTTCAACATAGCGCTCTCTCTGCTATCTAATCACTCGCTGCGTATGGATCCGTGGCGAGTGATTAGATAGACGGTGGGCGTGCACTGGCCAGCCGCGCCATGATTGAGCCTTAATAGGTCAACGAGGTCAACTCCTTTGGTGCCGATTGCGCTTCAGACCACTCCCTCGGAGTGGTCTGGGGTCTCTCAACCAGGTGAATCACTCCTAATTCGACTTCCACTCTGATAGTGAATTCGTACTTTAAGCTGCAAGCGATTCGTTAACCGACAGCTCCTACCAACGAATTACACTGCTGTTGTAGTTCGATAATGTGGGCAAGCGGATGGGTTTCCGTCACTATGCTTGAAAAACATTGAAAATTTCACTCCATCCTTGCGGCGACAGTCAGTCAATTTTGAAGAAGGTCCAGCAAAAGTCTCCAGGCCCCTTATAATACGTGCTGTTTCGCCAGCTGTGTTCACCCAGAATACCGTCTGCTTCTTCTGGTGTTACTCAACTGAAAGAGGGAGAGGTTCATGTTCCGAACTACTCAAAGACCGACCTCTTTGAGTTTTTGCCTCGAAAGCTCAGGGTCTCTCCATCTAAAGGTCACCTGGTGAAAGGCAGAACGTTGGCGATTATGATGGGGCTTGTGATCGTAAATTGCTGGCTCGGCTAAAGAAGAAAAGTGGTTTCGGAAAAATTATACAAATGGGCAAAGACTCTCGGTAATAAATAGGGAATAAAGATGATTTAGGAAGGCACGATCCGCCAGCCAAATCTGTTCTGTGTCGGTCGGTGGTCAGACTTGTTCTGACTCTCATAGGATTAATTGGAAAAGTTTTATCACTTATTTACATCCAAAGCAATTTGGTACTCACATTAACAAAGCGTCACTTTCACGATGCTTCGAAACAGTTGGAAAAAAATCAAATGGCAGGCAGTTCCGAGCAGCTCCTAGCGTACTCTTTTCTTCAGCTCTTTTCCAAACGCTTACAGCCTTCACTGATAACATGTAATATTAACACAACGAAAAACGAAATTGTTGCAGAAATTCCAAAAATTACTAATTGTTGTTTATTGTGACTTCTGATCGAAACAGCGCCTGATATCTGAGGTTAAGAGTGCTCTGAAATTGTGAGATGACTCGAATCCAGGTGTACCGAGTCAACGTTGTTCCACCGCGGGTCGAAACCTGAATTTGTCCTGTCAGCGTCAAATCAATATTCTTTTTGAATTGTGCTTTTCAGAACTGTGAAAAGCACTCTCTCCTCTTACCGTTAAAGTTTTGGTGTATTCTTGATACGGTCCGATGCCGGTTTGGATCATAGTTGTAGACAGTGGACAAGTGGTAGCCGTGGCTTGCTGCTGAGTTACTATTGCTATTTGAGTGACTGCACCGCCCGCGAGGTAGCCGATCTTTGTTCCACCTATAAAAACACATTTTCGTTGAAGTCGCACCCTTTTGCGACTTCCATGAAGGTGCGTCAGCGCTTGCTCTTGAAATATGAGCACTATCGGCGTTGTAAACGATAGCCTACCTGGAATCGGTTGACTTGTGTAACAATTGGAGATCTCGTCCGGTGAGTAGGTGACGGTTGTAGTGACTCCTAAGGTGTTTACAGCCGGGATTTCAGTGAGCGCTTCGAGATACTGTAAAAGGCTTGTTCGTATACGTATGTTAAGCAGGGAGCTAAAGTGAGATCATTAGACTCACTGCTGCCATAACCTCATTCTGCGCAGACTGCAAAGCTTCTGCTGACGTCATCGACTGCCCCGGGAAGAAGTTTGTAATCTGAAGATTACCTGAAAGAAGCCTCTAAGTTTGTTCAGAGGCTGTATCTGTAAATGCGTGACTACCTGTTGGTGCAACCGGTGGGTAGTACGTCCACCTGACGGGTGGGCTCACAGTGAACGTGAACGACGGATCGGTGATTAACTCTCCATCGCGGGCGATGTTGTCTGAGAAAAAAAACATGGCAAGGTGCTATATCTGCTCCAATTAAATCCATTCCGCACCATGACCCGTATCCTATCCTTCCCCCAAGCGGACGCGTCCCCCGCCGCTGATTCTATTCTATGCTTGAGAGAGAGGCGGGTCGGAGAGAGGCATCCCCTCGGGGGAAGGATAGGACACGGCCCATATCATCTATTGAAATTCCCCTTTTCTGACGATTATGCCATGTGCCCTGTACACAGCAGTCTACGGACTACCTACATATACTTCGGCTTGCTGCTTTACATTGTTGACAAGGGCGATATAAACGATACACAACTTTCTTTCAAGAAATCTTCACCCCATTTTCAAAGGAGAGGTTCCACGAAGGGTCGCAGATTGAAGAAGGGAAAGTGTATCTAGCCCAAAGGCAAATGGGGCCCCTAAGGATGCGATACGATGCGCGTTTCGCAGCGAAGTGTGTGCCCCGCGGCCTAGCGCGCCGTTCGGTTCTGGCCTGTTTCTCGTGATTTTTCTCCATCCCTGCACACTGCTCACCTTCCCTTGATTCCTAATGAGCGCCATACCATCGTGAACGCTGCCTTTAAAGCAACACCCCCAGATCAAATTTGTGGGTCCACAGGGGTCGATAATGGAGGTTCCAGATGCCTAGTTGACTGAAAGTGAAAAAAGAAGCAAAGATACCGTCGATGGAGCCATTAACAAACATTCATTTTCAAATAAGGAGAGAGCGGGCTAGACGAGTTCTATGAAATTGCTTGCTCTATGGCTCCACTGACCCGCGCATCTTTGGATGCAACGCCGTAATACACGCTACGTTTCATGGGGTGCGCGCAGGGTATCTCGTCCAAATGCTAAGATTAGTCGCCAGGTGCTGACTTTGTAAGACCCTTTGTAAGACCCTAGACCCTAAAAACAGCGCTATCGTCGCGCTGTTTCGAGCCGCGACAACGACACATCTGAGACACTCGTGGGCTACTCTATCCCATACAGTAAACAGATTCTTCGACACGACTTCTGATGAGGGTGTTCATTCAAGCTGAACTTTTACAAACGTGAAAAAAGTACAACGGAAAGCAGGTTAAGTGTGCCAAGTGTTTGCAAAAAGTTCAATAATTTCGCTTCAACTCACTGTTTGTAGAACAAGCTTCGGAGGTTACGGTCAGACAGGAGAGAACAACCAGAAGGGTCTTCATGTCGGAGTCGCTTTTGGTCAAGAATTTCGCTATAAATGGACTTGGGCAGCGACGGTTCTATTTGTATTGACCACAGGTCTTTTGTGAAATGGCTGGCGTTAACTATGTTGTTCACAGCTCTCTTAGAGAATGCGACCCACAAAATCGCCTGTACAGCTGGAGATTGCGCTCCAAACACGCTGACTCATGCAACTGTTTTTACTAGTCAAACATGCTATTTATAGCCCACGCTCAAAGTCATATCAAATCAAACGGCCATCTTGAACTCGTCGATGCTGGAAAATGGAAAATCGTCTCTTTCTGCATTCTTTCTTGAATTTACCTCTTTAACTCTGATTTTTCAGATGAAAGTTCCCTTCTTTTGGCATTTATCATTCTCGAAAGAAAAAAAGCGTAACAGTTGACTAGCCCAAGTGAGATTTGATGCGAAGTTCTGTCCATGATCAACTAGGCGCATGGTAGCAACCCATTTGGTCACGAAACCACCCGCCTAAGTAATGAAAATCGATGGGCTACTTTCATTGGAATGCTAAATTATTGGGCGAAGCTGGACATTGGTTGAGATCTAGCAATGGATTGAGAACTGCTCAACCTGCCGTCTTGTTCACAGCCTATTCTGGTCATGCTGTGATGTCCTCAGCTCCTGAATCCGATTATGTGTCGCGATAGAACCTTTCTTTTCCCCTTCTCCTTTATTGAATCTCAGAATCTCCAAGAGTGACGTGAGATCGGTAACGTCGCCATGAAAGTCAACCGAATCTCAAAAAGGTTCAATTTGTCATGAGCTTTCGATTGTACTCCTTTTGGTTGATTTGAATTTTGAGATCAATACGACGGCTAACACTACGAGCAATTTTAAAGTCTCTCTTTGGGGAACAGTACACACCGATCAGTATATTGAGCGATCAGTATATCGCTTGAATGACTAAAAGGCAAGCTCAGGGATAGCCCGACCAGAAGTAAGGATACCGCGAGGGAAATCCTGAGGTCCGTACCTACACAAGATTGTCACAGCCTCGTCGCACAAATTGCGCGATTAGGGCGTTAATATTTACGGGCCTGCTACCACCGACCCCTATCGCAACTCTCCCCACCGCGATTGGTGTAGAGATCAGCGTGCCCTCTCGAAGACATGCACTCTCGTGTATTTGGTGATCTATCTCTTCGTCGTACCACATCCGACCTTATTGAAGGATAAGGCCTCAATTGAGCGTTCCCAAAAGATTCTCCAGCTTTCCTCCCACTTTCACTTCATTCCGCAGCTCAGACATCAGCGCTCTTCTACACCAATTTCATCCCGGGGTTTGCCTTCAAATGGAACAAATTACCATGGCATTAAGACTACGGAACTTCTTTACCATAAGTCGGCGATGGGATTGGGTGCTTAATTTCAAAAAAAATTGTCAATTTTTTACGGAATGTATGTGCGTACTTTTATAGGTGTTAAAATACTGAAGTGGGAAGCCAACAATTACTTATTTTCTATATGCAGGTCAATCCTAACAGTGGAAAGTTCATGAATGATCAAACCCCAGACACGAGATTGCTTAATTCAAAATGGAGCTCTAAATGCGAATTCTACGATGAAAAGGCAGCCCAGTGGAAATTGAGTTAGAGATTGTCAGTGATGCACGAACGAAAAAAAAAAACAAGGGAACGACTCAGAACCCATGAGAACATGGAACCCTTTTTCGCCCGTTGATTTCCGCACTGATGCGACTCTCATCGGTGCTGCCCTCTTTAACACTACCGCTCTCTCTGCCAAACGAGTAGAGGCTCAGACATCGAGAGGGCGTACCGCATTATGCCGCGTACGTCGTCGACAGATCGCTGGGGAAAAAAGAGTCAACGAGCACATATACTTGTTAATAAGCCCTGATCGTAATCCTACTGTCGAGGGCGCAGCACAACACGGTGTGTGCAGGAGCAGTCCGTTGACCCAAACTCAACCCCCAGGCACTGACTCGGGGTGCTTCCAAAGGCAAATACTAAGTTTGTAGATGCATGTTGAGCTTGGTAGAGAACTATGGATAAATGTAGTCGAAAACGGAACAATAGGGCATAGATTCAGCAATTAGCATTACAAACGGCGCCAGAATTTATTGAGTTCAACGGTCCTGAGTGTCATGCTGAATGTTTGCCGGTGGAATTCAAGTTGCTCAAGAGGTGTTGCTCATTAGCAAGAACCATCTGGGCCCAAGGCCAGCTATGTTGTCACTCCGGCACTCAGCCGTGTACAGGTAGTTTTACGTGTGGAATTGAAAGTACACTTGGCACAATCAACAATTTTCATATATATTTCATAGAGCCAAATTAAAGAAAAGAGCAGTGTATGTTGAAGGAAGCACATCTGGGAAAGTGTAAGTTGAAAATTGAAAATCACATTATGCGACTGCGACTGAGGCACAAACAAAGGCGCCGTCATACGTACAATCCATTGAGCGAGGAAATTCAATATTTAAATGTCTTTGACATACGGAAAGGCTAATGCTGGATGATGACGTGAATCAGAACTACAACCTAGGCAATATGAGAACGAAAAAGAGCACAGGAATTGTTATGGGAATATTCTCCTGAGTAGGTAATTGGAAAGTAAGAATCGATTCAAGAAAAGAGATCATTCACAAGAAGTGGCTTACTGTGGAACAGGTTTCAGCCACACACAGCGAATGCTGAACAGCGCGCATCTTCTTCCAACCAATGAATGAAGCCGAGCTCTAAGTTCATGGGTGCCAGACACTCTCCACATTATGAGTGATACCTTCTTTGTGAACAAAAAAACAGAACAGTTAAGGAGCACTGTAGAAGTGAAGAGACAAGAAAGGCTAAAACATCGAGGTCTATCACAAAATGATTCTTAGTGAACCGGGCAAGGCACAGAAAATGTCAATGTTTTGGTAGGCAGTTGTGAGATGCATTTGAGCGAGGTGTTGCTGTTGATGGCAACGCAGTCAGCATTCGTCGTCACTGTCGAGCCGGCGGGCGATTCGTTGACAACACAGTGCTTCAAGTCGCGCTATACCGTCTTCTCGTCCACACGTCTCCTGGTCAATCTGCCATTGTTGAAGCAACAGATTTGCGTAAACTGGCTGCACGAAGTAGCTGAAATAATGAATGGAGCGCTCGGAATCAATCCCTTCCTCGGCTGGACGAAGCGGATGGGGGATCGTGAACTAGCACAATGAATGTTGTACATATTCTATGATTCAAGAGATACTCGTGGTTTGATGCTAGCTGTAAAAGCCAATAAGGTCAAATTACTAGGGTGCAGAAACAAAACTAAATCAAATAAAATCTGTCGGACAATCACACTGGAAGACTTAATTTTCACTGCCTCCTCTTATTGTCTTGGAAATGCATAAACAAAACGAGTGTTTATTTTCACTGAGCGGCCTTCCGAACACCAAAAAATGGACGAAAGATTGGTTTATGGGGATACCCAACAGGAGGGCTTTCGCGCGGCGAGATGGCAGAGACGCAGATGGTCAGCGACGAGTAGCAGCGCGTACGTGCTATATGAGATGTAGTATGGCAAATCCTATATATTCTAGAGCCGCTAAGTCGATACTGTGTACGATGCGACTCGTCCGCTGACCCATCTGGCGAAAAAAATGTACAGATGCTTTATTACAATTGGTACCATCAGTACCCTCATGCGTAGAATTCTACTAAAAGCTGATGTACGATAGGTGAGTGCATGCAATGGACCATAGCTCTGCGCACGAAGGTGAGGCTGGCTTAAAACCTACTGCGAGTCTGAGCCTGACCTATACTTTTTGAACCTCTCAATGACTGAAACATTGACGAACATACCTTTGCATGTAAGCCGTATCAGCCGTGGGGAAGATCAAACGAAAGTTGCCACGCCTAGTGTATTCGTCTGTAATTGATATTTAGAGACATTAAAACAAACTTCATGAGACCACATGTGTAGTAACGAAAATGTTTCAGTAATGTACCTTCAAACTCAACAAGCGTACGAAGATCTTCTCGAGTTAACCTTTTCAGTATTCGACGATTCAGACGGCCTTCGTCCAAAAAGGCTGCCGTCCAAGCGCTTTCTTTCTGAATTTTATCTCCTAGTCAACGAAGAGCAGAGACATCCATACACAGAAAACTAAAGTATCTAGAAAAGGATTATACCTGCACATGCTCTTCCTCTTTCGGCCAATTCCGCGGCCTTGTGCTGTAATCAGCTGTGGCTAAGTTTTCCATACTGAAATCTCACGCATGACGGAACCAAGGGTAAAAGCGCAAAAGATTTTTGAACCTACTCTATTATATTTAGTGCATAGGCCACAGTTCAACCTTTGCAGACCTTTGAAAAAAAAATCAATTAAGCACCTGGGAGGGACAGAGATTCCAGCCATGTTGAGAACGTCCTTTGCTAACGGCGCCTTGACGGAAACGTCGAGAGGAGTGCCGGAATGAAGAGAGGGAGATATGTTCACCTGGAATAATAGGACGTAGTGACTTTCACATGGCGATTCCAGTCGAAAAAAAAACAGAATGAAGATGGATGACAATATTCAATAACAAATCACACAGGAAAGTTTTAGAGAACAACTTTTTCTGATCCAGGATCACCATTTCAATCCTCGCGGCTTTCTCAGCAACAAACATTCTAAATTCCTTCGTTGATTGTCTTTCGATTCCCTGAACTTGCGTATTTCCCTTGCCCGCTACTCCGCCATCCCATTATTAGACAAGACACTCGACGCAGCCCATCAAACTAAGCCAGTATTATAGACGGCATTAAAGGAATCCTCCCCGCAAAATTTTTGCACTTTTTCCCGACATGAATTTGTCACTTGTGATCGCTATAGACAACGTACAAGGTTTCAACTTCAGTTTCCGAAGAGGAACGAACTACTGAAACCACGCTATGGACGGCAGAAGGTAGGTCGGGCAGAGACAAGGGAGCGCTTGGAAAGGAGTACACCTTGGAGCGCTTACATATTAGGCGACGCATTGATGGAATCTAACGAAAGCGTTTGGGGAATAGAGACGAAAAATCGATAGAATAAGATGCAGTAAAAGTGTGAGATGTAGTGCAATAAGTCAATAGTTCCTAATGACGGCTCTGAGAGCCAAATGAGAGCGTCTCCACCGCCAGAATTTGTGACAGATGTACGGCGGGAAATTGAACGCGTGACAGTCCTTTCGGTTCTTCGAATTGTATACCTAACGACTGCAATTTTTGGTCTTTTCCTCCTTATTGTGGATGAAGAGTCTCAAGCCAGTGATTTATGGGTAAGATAAAATCATGGTTTTTCTGGGGAGGATCCCTTTAATCTTGTTGGACCAGAAAAAGGAGTGACAGAAAATATAGTAGATCTTAGTCGGTCACTGAGTCAAGCAGCACTCCATGCTAGTACTCAAAAAAGGTATCATCGCAGATAAGGGCTACTAAAAAAGGCAAATAAAGCAACAGAAGAGAAGATTGTGACAAGTTACTCAGTTGAGAATTGGACATCCTGTCAGAAGGGAATGACCTTCAGCGCAACAGAATCATACCTCCAAAAGCCACGGTTTGAGATCTTCGTCCAATAAAATGTCCACACCAAACAGTTCATGACAAATAAATCTAAATCAAACAAATGAAAATAAAAAAAATGAAAAATGAAAAGGAAAACATTAAAGTTGATTTACAAATAGACGAACCCATGTTGAATATGTCGAACCATGTGGTCTCGGATAGCCTTCTCACATGCGATGAACGCCTTCATGATCACGTCTTCGATCTGATCTCGAACAGCAGCCGTATCCACACCCTAAAATCACTTCAATCACTGACTGCTACTCAATGGCTCAATAGTTGAGATATAGTTGTGCACCGACTTCGTTCTCGAAGTAGTGCCACAGTTCGGATAGTCGCCATTTCGGAACCGGCGAGTCGGCTACACCATCTTGCTCGGCGAGTTTGTTGATGCTGTAGTTGGTGAGGTGCATATATTTGTTGGATAATGTTGACATGCATCGTGAATACCTGGAAATTACATGAAAAATAGCCATAGAAGACTAAACAACATATTTGTGCCTTCCAATAAAATAGGATTCCTATTTTCAGAAGCTTTATGACATTTCGCCTATGATCCGAGACAAAACGGCTTTCGACAAAGTTCATTGGGATACAACTATGACCCCTTCGCACCACTTCTTTGCTGTGCGTTTCGAGCACCGTTTCTCCCATGTCACCCTGCTTGAAACTCGTTTCATCTCCCCACTAAATGTTTATAAGAAGTGAAATGGTAGCTATGCGAACACCTAGAATAAAGCGTGTGGCAGCACTTCAAAAAACGTGGTTAACCATATCTGAAAAAGGGTTCGCTATCAAAGAAAAATGTTCACTGCCCTCATTACCGAATCAAACACGTTCCTTGGAAGCATGTGGGTCAATAAATCGAATGTTGAAAAAGGGAAAGTAGTCACCCTGCAGGATTACCATGATAACGGGGAGCACTTCAAGTGGAACACTTCATGAAATATTACATAACCAATAATATTCAAAAATCCGTGGAGTCAGAGATCAAGTACCTATACATATTAGCAGCATACTTATCTGGCAGCGACAAACCCCAGATGCCAAAAACCGTATCTTCCGTTTCCCACCATTACTTCTGGAGGCATGGCCTTCCATTTTGTGAGAACTGAATTCGTTCTACTAAATTTCGTTGCTTTCGATCACCCACCCCATTATATTTGACGAGCACTCCACCTAACAATGAACAAAAACAGAAGTAGAAAGCACTCACGGCACGCTCGCGAATCGCACTAGTCCTTCCTCGTAGATGTAGATACGCAACGGTTCCAACGAGGGGACATACACATATAGACGAAGGTCGAATTTCGCTCCGTTTATGGTCAAAGGACGATCCACATAGCTAAATACGGTAGCTTATTAGCTCAATAAAAATCCGAAATGATACACAATTTCTATCCAACAACACGAAGATTCCATTCACTTTATCCGAAGCTGAAAAACCTACTGTTGCGCTACAAGTTGAGTCTTTTCAGGTATGTCCTTGATTTTTCGAGTGACGCTGATACCAGTACCTCTAGCGCTAGCCGGCTGAAAATGCGATATGATAAAAAAGCCTAATCCGCGAAAAAAAAAACCTTACAACCGCTACGAGTTCTAGGAATGGGAACACAATAGAAACAAGCTTCTAACAGAGTTCCAAAAAAATACAACTGTGGGTGAAATGATTCGGACAAGTCATGTGATTCAATTATGACATGATTTTCATTAGAGACGTAGGGCCTTCAAGGTAGTCTAGTTTCCGTATCGCACATGCCCCACAAGTTATGCACTTCTCACTGTTTACATTTCCAACCCGCAATATTTGATGTATTTCTCGTTGGCATAAGAAGCGTCAAAAATCAATACGGACTGCCAATTAAAGTGAGGTTCATTCTAAGAGAGAAGAAAGAGTCCAAAACAGATATTCAAAGTAAATTCCCACCAATGATCACCAACAGTTCCTTTTACCCTTACCAAGTACACTCATGGACACAAACATTTGAGAGATGATAAATAGTTGCCTAGACCGTTCACCGCATGGGAATAAAGGAATATCGGTCCCTTTACATGTGACATGCAGTCTTTGTCGCCTTTTCCTTCTACTGAGGATAAGTCATGCGTTCACATTCTCTAGCAAATCAGTTTTTTGTTCCTATGTACAAAATGGGAGAATCGAACAAAAAATAACACAAGAGATTCTCCGAAACATACCGGTTTAATGATGACATGGTTAGACGGCGAGGCAGCGAGGTATTCGCGCATTTGTTCGTAGTCCTTCGGGAGCAAGTACGTCTTTGGCATGATGCCATAGACCTTCTCGCCGAAGCGTCGCTGCTGTTTCTCGATATGCATCCAAAGACGATCCTTTCGACCAATATGGAAAGCTCCTGGATAGTGATTCACCTGAAAAATAATTGTATGTGTAATGATCGAACAACTAAAGTACAGCGCATACTTCAAGTATTCATAGGGCAAAAACATCACGGGTAACAGTATTAAAACACTTTCTTGCGCCCTTTCTTACAACGACTTTACAACGCAACCAGAGAGTAAGAGCAATTTCAGCTTCTCGTTCTGCCAGCTCGGATTCCTGGGGAAAAAACAACAACTACTTCGAGGAACACATCAACTTTGTTACATCATATTCAAAGAGGCTGTACAGAATATTTAAACTCGAGAGGAGCACAAACCTGATCTTGAACTTTCTTTGTATCGCGATTACACATCACACATCTAGACCTCTAACAACATTCCTCAACGGGTATATAATAAAATTTTGACACTCTATGGTAATTTGCAGGCACGAGTGGGATCGAGCTGTGTGTTATTTTGTCCAGAAAGACAAAAAGTGCAATTAGGAACAACAGTGGGGAGAAAAAGCAAAAAGCGCCATAGAAAATACTAAAATTTTTCCATTGTGAGGCCGGCCCTGGTTTGGTGGAGAGACACAGTGCAGCGAGGAGAGGCAAACGCGAGAGAACATGTGGTACGGAGAGGGCGCAAACGCCACGTATGCCGTGATTGATACGCCGTTGCCTCGCACTTCTAAGTCGCGACAGTGTCGAGTATCCTGCGCTTAGGGATCCCTCTTTCTTGTACTTGGAGAGACTGGTATTGGGATCTAATCCCAACTTGTGGCTTTAAACAGACTGCGTAGAGTTTGCCCTTGTGATGGATAAGCGGACTGCTCGGGAATGGTGAGTGTAGGATATCTGACCCATAACTAGGGTCTCCCAACAAGAAACCTAGGTCTTCTCAGGAAGCCAAAGCAAAACTTCTGCGGACATCAAAAATGTCCTTCCTTCGTTAACATCAAAACGACAACATCATTTTACATTTAGAGATACTATTTGCATTTTTGTAAACAGCAGTTTCAAACGACAAAATCAACATTCATATAAATCGCACTGGCTCTTGGCTCAGTGCAACCTGTAACAGACACCAACTGCATAAGTTACCTGCTTTTATTCACAGGTAGGCTGTTAGGGTGCATAAAGAGACTTCCACATGGCCGAGAGATTTACTGAGCCAGGTTAGTTGGGTTGTTCCGAAGCCGACTTAAGAACACTGGTGTTTACATTCTACCGCCGCTGTTATGTAAAAGGAGTTCAATTTGAAGGCGGACTCCACGAAGAAAATGAGGTCGAAGAAGGGGAAATTGCCTAGTAGGAAGACAGGCGGACCTCCTAGGATGCGGACTGACACGCAATCGGTAGCGGAAAATTGACC
>KZ345332.1:13362-23693 GCA_002352805.1 Teladorsagia circumcincta
AACCAATAGAAATCTATAATTGCAAAGTTATCACTGCCAGAGGATCCGAACCCCTCACCATCCCTACGCGTGCGCGCTGACGGCGACCGTTCGGCCTGCGCCATTAATATAATTCGAAGATTGGCAACATAGTCATTTTTCTTTCTGGCGTGCGAAAGCAGTTCGATTAAAACTTACAGAAATAAAAAAAATTACTAATAATACTTATAACACTGACTTACTAATACTTACTTGTAAAAAATTACTCACGTTCCGTCTAATTCAAATTCTACCTCCCAACTCAACAGGCTTGCGGGAAATACGCTTTCGAGTGCCTATTCACTTCTTTACCGTGAACAAGTGCGTGGCACACTCAGAACAACAATATCTGCAGCATAATTTTGTTTTCACATTGGATTTTCGCTCTCACATGTGTTGCTCTAAAGAAAATCCTACGTTTTTGAGCAAACTAAAACGCAGAAAGAGAAAAAAAAAACAAAGACAAAGAGATTGGCGGATGATTGCTTGAGCGGACAAATTTCAAAGCGCTTCAATGACTTGTTTTGTTTGTTAAAACAAACGCTTCAATGACTACTAGTAAGCTCTAGCTCCTTGGGCTCCTAAACGAGAGCCAGAGTTATAAAAAAATCTATTTGAAAGTTATGTTACCTGAAACATGGGGAATTTATTACAATTACTACTTTGGCCTGACTTCATTAAGTTCCTTACGTTGTTTCAGTGAAATTGGCATGGTGAAGAAAAGGTCATTGGGTAGCGCAATCAATTAAATGAGGTCATTCCGCAGGCAAGTCCGCAGAGGTGCCAAACGGAGGCCTTAATTAGGACGGAGTTGCGATTCTTTTAGGATTGTCACGTACTAATTGTTCCCTGCAGTCGTCTCCATGATTTTTTGGCTGTTACGTTCACTACAGTCTAGCTCTTAGCAATCTTCTCATAATCCTTCAGTCTCCTCAAAATAAGAGAGCCACTCTGCCTCCTCTTAGGCTTGTTCCATGAACTGATCTAAAATATTTCGGACACTTTCTAGGCGCGTGTCAGCCTAGCGCGATCCCACACCTAGTTGCAAGAGGATTAGCGAGAGGCACGCCAGCAAGAAAAATGACTATGTTGCCAATCTTCGAGTTATACTAATGGCGCAGGCCGAACGGTCGCCGTCAGCGCGCACGCGTAGGGATGGTGAGGGGTTCGGATCCTCTGGCAGTGATAACTTTGCAATTATAGATTTCTATTGGTTAATGTGCTCCTGCACTGTTCTGGTAGTTTCTTCACCAATATGAGCTTGCATTTACCTCGGCAAAAAAACCCTTCTATCCGTTCGGTACCCCAAAGTTGTGGAACTAGTGGTAGGAATTAAATAAGAATACTTGGCGATTTGAGCCAGAGCGCTTCGAAGTGCGGTGATAACACCGCGAGGCACTGACCTCAGATCAATGCAGAGCGCAGGCTAATTACGAGGTCAACGAGCGATCAGTCGCAATGGCTAGCGATCGCAAAAAGAATAGGAGAGCGTAAGCGAGAAAAAGTCAAGCAAGTATCGAGAAACAAATTCTATATTATCGAGCTGCATTTGACGTGCTGAGTACGACAGTATGAATTGTAGCGGCATTTTCACACTTTCGGACCATTTACATTTTTTCGAAGGTGCGAGTACTGCCTCTGGTTTTGCTCGAGGAGACGCTTTTCCATCAGTAGTTATGCTATTATAAGGAACAATATGACATGTACTCACGAGTGACATTACATTCCTTGTTCACTCACCTCTATTAAGTTCATTTTTGGAAGGGAAAAAATGTGGTTTTATCGACAGGATATGACGAACACCAATATTCAGGGCCAAATTATGAAGGAACTACTTGCCTGTATCCAAGTATCTAACAAAATTCTTGTGTGGATCCATACGTAGTTCGAAATACACTAGCCCCCTCGCCGTCATTTCTCCAGAATTTGATGAAATATGCTTCCAATCTTAAGAAATCTCGTAGAATCAAAAAACTTGCTCGCATTGAGAGTGAGCGTGAAGCATGGGTAAAATGCATTAAAAAAGAGGTGCATGTAAACAATAAACTCTTGAGCATATTGTCATCAAAATCCACCAACTGATTTCCACTTTGAGGTAGAAGTGGATTTTGATCCAGCTTACAAGGTTAAGCTGATGACCTAGTTAACAAATCTTGACACTTGACACATCCTCAAACTCTTCAGGGAGAGACGCACTCATATGTGTTTGGATCTTTTCGTTTTATTCACTTTCAACGGAGTTATGGCCCCGCGACGGTCTGTGACAGATTAATCTGTCAATCGGCGTCATTTTTTCACATTCTGTGAGCGGTATTGTACATTCATTGGCTGAATTTAACACAGCTCAGCCGTTGCTTCTACACCTAATCTCGATCAAAGTATTATTAAGATTATCAAAGCAAAACGTTCTCCCTTTTCTAACAACTCGCCAAACCCGATACTGACAGGATGTGGAAGTTAATTTCTGAAATTTTATATTCGATTTCTTTTTTCGACGTTCCCTGCTTTTTCTAGCGCTTTGCGATTCGTTTTTACCATTTTTCCATATTTTTGTATATGGCGGTTCACTTATCTGCTCGTTTGCTTTGCTACGTAATGGTCACTACGATGTTGGACTTTGTGGAACGGTTTATCATGTTGGTGTTTATTTGCATATTTTGTTCACCTCCTACTGCAAAAGAAATCTCTGAGGCAATAAAATAAGGCCCTAACAACTCATTCATTGGCATTGACCTTGCTCGAATGCCTTTTGCCACAATCGCTTCAATAGCTCACGAGTTCTGTCGATCAAGTCTACTGATCAACACCAACCAAGTCCTCCATCCCATGGACGTCACAACGTTCATCCTTTGCGCGGTAAAACATCGCTTGGTATTATGCAGGCACGCAGGTCCTACATATTACAGGCATCAGACTACTACGGCTCTATCATAAAAGGAGTCCCAATTTGTGACGTACTCAATGATCTGTCCATTGCCACTTGCTTCAACAATTATGCTCTGTTCTCATTCTTTCTCCTATTCAATTTGTCTGCAACAGTGCTCAGATTCCCACATAAATATAGGTTGAATTCTTGTTCTCTACCCTTTCGGAATGCTCGATAATGACCAAGCTGATCCATTGCATGAAAGGCAACTATGTGTCGACATCCTGGTTTTACAATATGGTAACTGGATTGGAGTAATTTATTTTGTGCATTTCTTGATAACCTTGTTCATACCAGTAATGGAACAGCATGGAAAATGAAGCTTCAGCCTGCGCAGTATTTTTAACACATCATTCATAACTTGAACGCTTTAACGACCGCTTCACTTCGTAGCCAGTACAGTCAGTATTCATCATTGTCTTCTCTTCATCGCTGTGGGTTCAATTTGATTATTGTCGAGTTTCTACCCAACATTCTGTGCATACTGCGGCCAGATGGTCTGAGCTCTATAGTTCCCTATATTGTTTGCATCTTCACCTTTCAAAGTAAATTCGCTTATCAAAATGATATCTCGGAAGCTCGACTGTTTAATCTTCGCCACGAGAGCAGTGCCCTGTTCCAGGTTACTTGCACTAATTTTAGTCACAACCCTTTCTTCTTTCTTTTCATTTCTTTCTTTGGTCCCAATAGGAGCATCTGGAAAACCGGCCGTTACTCATTTGCAATAGATGTGTTCAATCATGCTGACGAACGGACTATGCATCTTACTCATCAATGTGCACTGCTCTGTGTACTGTTTTAGGGCGATGTCAGACTTTGCGAATCGAGCGATTCGCTAGCGGCTCGCTAGATACGAAGCGCTGCGCCAGCAAATCGAACTTTGCACCAGCGAATCTAACATTGCACCAGCGAGTCGAACTATGTACCAGCGACTCAATAGTGGCGGGACCCAACGTTCAAAGGGAGCCCCACCATTTTCAAACTGTGTTTACTGTCCAGTGAGACTGTTTGAAAATGGCGGGACTTCCTTTGAATGCTGGGTCCCGCCACTATTTAGTCGCTGGTACATAGTTCGACTCGCGGGTACAATGTAAGATTCACCGCTGCAATGTTCGATGCGCTGGTGCACAACGCTCGTTTCAAGCGATTCCCTAGCGAATCGCTCGATTCGCAAAGTCTGACATCGCCCTTACAATGTTACAATGTTAAAATGTTTCATAATGTTGCAACTACACCCGCAGGATTTTTAAGATATCTGCGAATGTTTTATGGATATAAAAGTAGAAGTTCTGTTCATATCGTTGCCTTACACGATACCCCTTGCATCGGGTTCTCCTTAATGCACCAGGTCAAAATTGTAGGGTAAAGCGGTTGGTAATGAAACTGTGGATGCAGAAATGACTGAAAATGAAAAAAGACCAGAGCAAAGCCGAGAAGCCATCAACAAGTATACCCTTTTCTTTAATGAAATAAGGAAGGGACGGGGTCGGAAGAGTTTTCTGAATTTGCTTGCTTTACAGCTCCACTAACCCGCACGTGTTTGAATGAGCAGCTACGCCGTGATGCACTCTGCGTTCCATGGGGGTGTGCGCGAGATACCCCGTCCGTAACTTCACAGTAGATGTCATAAGATCACTTTGTAGGGCCTTAGCCCAATTGTCGCACATTTTCGAGCAGCCGCAACAGCACATTTGTGACAAACGTGGGCTACTCTATCCCTCACAGAATAGATTCCTTGACGTGACCTCATGGGGTTGCTGCCTCAACGTACATGATTCTGTTATCACGAACGAGACGAAGAAGTTTCATTGTTTATTGAAGCGAATCGACCAACAGTCACTCTCAACGACTTTTATACAGCCATATTCCAAAATATAGCGAGGCGGACTCTTCTATTTGCATCCTATTTCGTTAGGCGCTCTAGATTGATGAAGCGTTATTGGGGTTCATTTCAGAATATGATGACAATAATATGATGACAATATATCTTGACTGTTTTTCGAGAAAATTGAAAAGTGACCAAGGTTACAGGGCAGTTATATGGAGCTGACTAATGTTCATAGGAAAGTGAAATTCCTGAGAAAGTCCATATATTCTGCAGATTACACAAAGTGCATACCACTTTGAGAAGCGGTCTCATTACTGTCGATGTTCTTATCCTACGGTTCACGTCTAGCATTTGGTCAGCTGTCTCATTTGTAAATTTCTGATCCCCAGTTCTGAAAATCGGAACATCAATTATTGCACCCCTCCCCCTCACCACCCTATTTATTCTCTTAGCACTGCTGATCAAGGTCATAGGGTTTCTGAATTTCATGGCTTGATACTTCCTTTGTGTTCTTTGTTAAGATGAAACTCTCCAAATAGCTTCATTTGACGACGTTTCGGGCCTTAAGCCCTTCCTCAAGTCTATAATTACAAAATTGATAATTTTCGTCAACAACCGATTTGGATGAACAATATAATGCATTGAAAAAACGAAAAGCCTCAACAATTGACCAACTTAGAAAAGATTTTGAATAGGGGGGGGTTGGTCTCGGGAATTCCACAAATTGCTGCAAAAGATGTGAGATGACGATGAGAAGAGCTACGGAGTACGGGCTCACCTCTCTGGCTGCTCACTCGAAATGAAATGGGACAGTCAGATTAGGATTGGCAAGGATGATGGTGATGCTGCTTTATACCTTGCAATTTGGCATATGTCGTGAACAGCCAGAGAGGTAAGCTCGTACTCCGTAGCCCTTCTCATCGTCATCTCACATCTTTTGCAGCAATTCGTGAAATTCCCGGGACCGACCCCCCCCCTATTCAAAATCTTTTCTAAGTTGGTCAGTTGTTGAGGTTTTCTCGTTTTTTCAATGCATTATATTGTTCATCCAAATCGGTTGTTGACGAAAATTATCAATTTTGTAATTATAGACCTGAGGAAGGGCTTAAGGCCCGAAACGTCATCAAATGAAGCTGTTTGGAGAGTTTCGTCTTAACAATAAATACAAAAGAATTCACTGCTGATTTTCAATTAATTCTCCGTGCCTTATCAGTTGGTACATGAATAGCTGTCTAAAGCTCAGAATCTCATTCTCACAATCTTTGACCCGCACGACATTCATTATCTTCATGATTACAGCTCGCTCACTTTGCTGTTCTATGGCGGAATAGCTGAAGGCTAACTTGTGTCAACAAATGCACGCTTCTCAACAAATCCATTGTTAACTCGCTCTCTAATGATTCATTCATCAAACAATCGTCGAACACTAGCACCCGTTTTTCCTGTCTGTGCCATTCCCGTACGCACAGATTTTGATTTTCACACTCTCTCCTGGCCTCATCTATGCCTTATTGTTAGTTAAGCATAATTCACGAGAACAACGTTCCAATCCGCGTATGTACATCGAGCCTTTTTTCTGAAGTTCATTCCAACAATTATTAGCGGCTTATGCGGCGTTCATCAAATCGTAGAATTATGATCAATTACGATTTGTGACTTGGTGCACATAATTTCTCTCGTTAGAAGCTTTTCGTTCCAAATTTCCTTCTGACACAGTAAGATCCTTACCAAAGAACAGCCACACATCTCCCATGTAACTAGAATCACGCCATGCGTGCATTGTCGAAATTCTCCTCAGAAGTATACGCTCTTTTGAAGGGTCAGGGTGATGAACGCTGTTCTCTTCACGCACTGTTGCTAAGGCTGCGTTCATAGTTCGCGACTCCACAGATTAGGATAGTACGCGACAATGGAAAAGATAGGTATCGACAAGGAGAACAGAATAGTAGTAAATTAGGCCAGTAGGAGAGTAGGATAGTCTACCCTAATCTCCGGAGTCGCGAACTATGAACGCAGCCTATCACTTCATTGCCACGAATGGTGGCTTCGACCTGAAAAACAGCTGTATCTAGCATCTAGCTGTTGAGTGTTCGGAGACAAAGAAGAAAAAGGGAGATTTCATCATAACGAGGGCTAGGCGCCCAATGAGACAATGTAAGACGTGTTCCGCGGTAAGAGGTGCTATGGGGACGTGCTAGTCGGATATTGCTCATTCCTATTGTTCATGTCCTTCAATTGCCGGTGCCGCAGTAACACTACCGCTCTACTTTTGTAGCCGACCTCTAACCAAATTCCCGCACACAAGTATCCGAAGGCAAACGGAACGATAAACTGAAGGGAAACACGTCAGAGGGAAGCTGCGCCCATAAAAGACCTGACATGGCGCTCTCCCGGCGGAGTGTGCTACCGTAGAGGTTTAGCAAGACATTACCCGTGGTCTCGCTGCTTTCTGGAAAGATCTGCCTCCAAGTGGCTGGCTGACTGATGGCAGATGGTTTTTCGCTTAGTGAGAGCATTTTACATCGAGCGGTCGCATGTTGCGATTTCTCTATCGGTTGGTGTACCAATGAAAGCGTGAAGCGTAGCGGTTGTTGGCGTGATGCTAGCTGTCGAAGAGAACTTGCTCGAGTGCTCCCTATTTTGGCCACTGAATCGTCTGAAGCGGAATTTAACGATCACAATGAATGCCTAATTCTGGTTTAAGTCGTTTTGATTTTTCCTCACCAATGCACAACTCACCATATCTAGCTTCAAATCCCAAGGGCAATCAATCTACCGCACCATATTCTTTTGAGTACAAGATGAAGTGCCAATACAATTCTGAATGGAAGCTGAATACGTAGCGTGACACATTCTGTAATTAACACATTGACGCCCGCGCCGATTTCGGCGCTTGTCACACATGTGTGATTGGCGGTATTGTGTGCGCGCAACTTGGCGATGCTTTGATCTCAAATATGGGACTTTTCTTGCGTTTTTCTCACGGGACCCACATAGCAGATTCGTTGGAGGGGCGCAGGAGCTTTCGCTCCCCTATACCAATCAGAATTTTCAAAGTTTTGCTTGTTACTAAAGTTCATATAGGTTCAGTGAGTGTTTAGCTTGGTTTCATACGTATTTCTGCGAGCTAGTAGAACTATTGATTTGGAAAATTTTCCGATAATGGTTTGTTTTTGATTGCCAAAGAAACTCGAAGTCTGAAGCAAAAACTGCATGGAAATTTCGAAGCTTGTGATAAGTTGATCAGTAGATGGGCGTGTCAGAATCTGATTGTTTGCATTGAAATTGAAGTTGTAAACATGCCACACATTTTGGGGATTCGTGAGACTAACAGAAGTCAATTAGTCAAAAAAGTACTGAAAAAGGTCCATGGGGGAGCAAAATACAGATGTGCATACCCGGCGATGCGCAAATGTCAGATGTGGGAGTTCCGATGTGCATACCCGGCGATGCACGCGGGCTGCATTGTGTTAAAGCGAGGGGTACTATGTTCATTCTGCCTCGTAGTTCGTATAAAGATGCCAAAAAAGTTACTGGGAAACTATGAACTGTGCTCTGCACAATTTGAAAGAATAATATACAGGATAACTCCCTGCAAGTGCTCCTCAGATGATACGCTACCAAATGATTGGCCCGATTGGATACATGGAATTTCCATGTGAAATTCGGTTATCCATATACTACCATATCACCACATCCTCTCGGTGCGCTTTGCCATAAGCACTCCACTAGCGTCCAAGTAGTTACGAGCGCAGTATTTGCTGCTGAAGAAAAAAATTACCGACAGACTTACCAGAAACGGGAACCTCAAAGATTAATTTCCCTATCAGTGACTAGCATCGTGTTCGTTCAACCTTAGGATTCGTCAAGCCAGCTGGAAACACAAACATTGAAGCAGCCATTGAACATTGAGCCATTGAACGGCACGCTGAAGAATGACCGAGTCGTTGTGCAGCTCTCCCACTCCTCACAGAACAAAATGAGAAGGAGACACCTGGACAGAGGGCTGTTGTGGCCATTTCCCATACTATACACATGCCTATTTTTTCCATCATTCTCAATGAGTGGAATCACCGCTTACCCTTATTTAATTATGTTCAATTTAATTAATTATTTCAAATTCAATTTTAATTATACAGGGGAGGCCAAAAAAAGAGACACTTCACTATACATTCCAGACAGCTTTGATCACATTTTGCTATACTCAAATAGACTGCCCCCAACTTTGTATCGAAGAGCACATCCCATTCTATAAGTAAACCTTACAACAGCTTTCCGCACCAACGTCACCACAAGAATTCACTATAGGACCTTGTCCACGGTTCGAGCTCAGCTCGGTCCTCGAGGGATCATGGATTCTGAAATAATGGTCGGAAGGGGTCGTGCATATTGAGAGCTACTGTACTAGGAAGCAATCTATCAGTGACCCATCCGATTAAAGAAATTTCGTAGCAGCTCCAGGCTAGGGCGATTACAGTGGGCCTTGTTGAGCTAAACGGTGATGGAAGATGACGTCATATTTTGAGGACGATGAGGGCAGTGGAGGAGGGTCTGATCCACTTATGGGAGGACACCTAAGGCATATCCTGCCGTAAAACTTCATCAACAGCGACACCTTGTGCGACGAAAATCTCGTCGATGTGCGCGGTGGGCAAAGTGTCTCATTTTTTGGCCACCCCTGTATTAATGGTGGTTAGGTTAAGACTTCGTAAGCATTGCTCTTCCGATCGAATCAAACATGCCAAATCCAACCTACAGAGCGATAAGGCTTCGTAACTTAGTGTTTAGATGGTTTCTTTTGCTTTCTTTTTCACTTTTAGCTTACACTGTGTCTCCACCTTCAATTTGGAGCGCTCCCAGCTCCAATCTCGTCCTGAAGCTTTCCTCCAAGTGAAATCCTTATGAAGGCCGATGTCAGACTTTGCGAATAGTGCTAGCGAATCACTCGATTCGCAAAGTCTGACATGGGCCGAATAAAATACTGAACAAGAACTAAATGGTCTGCGAGAAGGTGTTCGCTCCTTCGGGCGATGGACTTTTGGTGCGCCCGGGCTGGCACGCGGCACCGCGCGGCGGCTGCGAGGCGATCCAGATGCAAATCTCGCGGGCGTCTGCAGTGGAATTTACCACGTCAAAATGTGAAACGGCTAAATTTCGCAAGGTTAAGCGACTCGAGTTACATTCCAACGTGCGATGTTTCAGCGGTGATGGTCAGGAAACTTTAGTAAAAAGCGAGTTATCCTGCCTATGTTAATCTTTGTTTACTGGTGGTACACATGTGTCCCTCTTCGTAGTCAAAGACACTACCACAGTTTCAGGGGATATTAAGGCAGGAGCGCCCATTTGATGGGTGAATTGTGCACATATAGAAGCTTTCTAATTCTTACTGTGACAATTAATCGTCAGAAATAGAAGCGAGTCATCCCGAGGCCATCCAAAATTCCAGAAAGGTGATCGACGTTGGTGACATATTGTTTTTGACTGGTTTTTGTTGGATAACTGCTGTTTCAGGCCGCAGTTCGCGTTGCGAAAGTTATCACAAGAATGCTGAGTTATGGG
>KZ345332.1:24488-35640 GCA_002352805.1 Teladorsagia circumcincta
GTTGTACATGCTCATTAAATTGTCAATTTATTAAACAAAAAAAAATGGTCCGAGCGGAAATGGTGTGATGACAAGACGGGCCGCTACCGCGTGCATGGTCATTAGATCAAATCCCAGGTCAAACCCAACGCACATCAGCCAAATTTCTACAGATGGCTGTCTGTTGCTGGGAGGGATAGTTGCAACGCAGAACACCTTTCTAACTCAATTTTAAAAAAGTCGTAGTCTAAGGGTTAATCCGTTCTTTTGAGATGTGTCGCGCATACGGGACTCTTGTATGGAGATACGGATGCGGAATCGCTTCGTACAAATGCTTAACGAAGCCAGCTGACACACTAGTCAGTATTTTTCTTCTAGATGAATATGCTACTTATTTATAGACACTATAAGCAAAGGGCTTGCGTCGCTCGGACGCATTCCGATTTGGAACTTGGCCCTGCACCGTTTGCGTGGCACGCGGCGCCATTTTCCCTGTATCCGTCCCGTTTTACTCTATATCCTTTCAATTACTACATTGTTCTGTGCTAACGTGCTAACGTAAGCGCAGTTCTAGAAAAAGTTGATTGTGTTCTGAATTAGTGCTTTATGAGCACAAACACTTGCAAGATTACCCACGTTTCCGTGGAAACAGCGGCAACCGAACGGGGTTCACTTTCGCTCTTCATTGAATACAACGTCCGTCCTCATTGAGTGTTATGTCTGATTTCTTGATCTACACGGTCGTTCCCTTCGAAACTGTTGGGTTTCCATTGCAAGCTGTTCAATGGAATCTGAAAGTTAACGTATACACGGCCTCTTTTCTCCATGAACCGCTTATCTTAAGAGTCGAGGTCTGTTCTATTAGCATTCATTCATAATACAAGTCGAAGTTTCCGTGTTAATCGGAGCTTTCGCAATGGCTTGCGTTCTGAACTCCAAAATCTTCGGCTTCGGAATCGTTTTGCCTCACAGTGAATTACCAAGATGGAGCAGCTATACTTCCATTTACTATCAGATCACCAAGACGGCAGTTCGATTATTGCAGGCAGATCTGAGACAATGTATTCACTTCCACATTTCCAATAGTCACTGTTAACGTTCATTTACATAGCGTTCGTATTCATCTCATGTCGACACAGCTTGCAAACTAAGCAAAGTGGTATTCGCCCCTCCCTATCAATCACCACTTCCTTCTACTGGACCATTCTTTACTCCTAAGTATGAAAATGTACGTCCTCGATGTGCTTTCTTACAAAGGCTTCTCCCGACTAGAAAGGCTCATGTATCCGGGATGGCAAGGGATCTAGGCAGTGTAGTCATAGATGCAATGACGCTCGCGGAGCAAGGCTGCAAAACCTCCGTTATTACTTTCCCTGGGACTCTGTAAAAGGTTGATCCTCTGTAACTCTAAGTTAATTGCCTTGTAGACCAAATCAATTCAATTCGGCTAACTTGAAATGATTCCTACTTTACGCACTGCTATTAAAGCTACGGGTCAGAATTAGGTGCTAAGAGGTTGTCGCTACTAGAGGGAGGAGGGTATCCCAAGCATAGGAGCCACGACATCGTCGCCACTCAAGAGTGCGAAGCAATGGCGCTGAAGCTTTCCTTAGATGGTGCGGTGCTGCCATCCTTATCAGTCGCAGCAAGTGGCGTCTGCGCCCTTTCACGTAAAACGTGTTCTCTTTCCCTCTCCTCGCAGCGCTGTGTCTCTTTACACTGCAAGCCCGACTTCACAAGAGAAATCTCAGTGATTTCTATGAGTCTTTCTTTTCTTTTTTCTTACCGCTGACGTTATTCATCGCACTTCTTGTCAAATTATTGATTAAATTATTACACCAATCACCATCCCGACCCGATTGTGCCTTTAAAGGAGGATTCCTCGGTAAGGCGGAGATCAAAGAAGGGAAGACACCTACATGCACCTGCCTAGTAGAAAGACAGGCGGATCCCTTGAGTGTGCGGACCGACACCCAACTCGCAGCGAAGGTTATGCTCCGATATGCCCCGTGCGATCTATACTGGCCATCCGCGCGCTGCTATCTCCTGTCCACTCCTTTGAACTCCTTTTGCTCTCTGATTCACGCTAGGCGTGTCTCATCGGTTCTGATCTCGTCAGCGCTCTTTCTGCTAGGCGTGCAAAGCCAGACAGCGATGGGGTGGACAGACGATAGCGGGGCAGGGATGGCCAGTACAGATCGCCAGGGGCGTATCGGAGCATGTCCTTCGCTGCGATTTGCGTGTCGGTCCGCACACTCGGAGGATCCACCTGTGTTTCTGCTAGGTAGGTGTGGGTGTTTTCCCTTCTTTGATCTCCGCCTTACCGAAGAATTCTCTTTTAGAGGCACAATCGGGTCGAGACCGAATTGGTGTGTTAATTTGTTCAATAATTTGACAAGAAGTGCATTGATCACCGTCAGTGGTAGGAAAAAGCGAAAAAGAACTTCTAGAAACCACTGAGGTTTTTCTTGTGAGGTCGGGCGTGCTGTGTAAAGAGACACAGCGCTGCGAGGAGGGGAAAACGTGAGAGAGTACGTTTCACGTGAGAGAGCGCAGACGCCACGTATGCTGCTACTGATAAGGATGGCAGCACCGCACCATCCAAGGAAAGCTATAGCGCCATTGCTTCGCAGTTTTGAGTGGCGACGATGTCGCTGCTCCTGCGCTTGGGAACCCCTCCTCCCTCTAGGAGAGGCAACCTCTTGGCACCTAATTCTGACCCGTGGCTTCAATTGCAGTGTGTGAAGTAGAAATTTTTTCAAGTTGGCTGAATGAAATTGGATTGGTCTACAAGGCATTTACCTAAGAGTTACAAAAGATCAACCTTTTACGGAGTCCACTCAAGGAAAGTAATAACGAAGTTTTGCAGCCTTGCTCCGCCAGCGTCATCGCATTTATGACTACACTGCCTAGATTCCTTGTTGGTTTCAGAATTGAGCTGAACTTCGACCTGTAATACCCATTCTGACTGGAATAAGTGAGCAAGATTCAGTATTACCAGCATAATCGATTGGTTGCACCAAAATTCGGTAAACACATCCAAAAGTCCTCGCAATTGATTGCACGGAATGGCGAGATGGCGTCATCCTCAGCATATGGATCTCCACGTCATACCCAATCGCGCCGTTTCTTTCTGTTTTTTGTAACTTAGCCATATTTGCACTAGGAATGACGGTCCAAGTGGCATTCCGATGGCCGTAACCGTGCGATTCGCCAACCACAAGCCACTTTTCTCTTGGTGCATTCACTTGCTTCTGTATCTCACTGGGAAGCTTCTTCTTTACCGTAGCCGCATATACTTTCCTGCCTGGGCTTTATTGCAAACATTTGAAAAAACGAAAATATGGTATACACCATCCTCGTTGACCTCTTTTTTTCTCACCTCAAAGCCCATCCCAGAGCAGCTTGTCGGTTCCCTCCTTCCAGAAGTAATAGAGTGGAGAGAGCAGTCGTGATGTCTTCCCTGAAATGATTCCCGTGTACAACGTTTCTTGCATATTGTAGGGACGCATAATGGACCACAAAACCATCTATCGTTTTCGCTGAACGGTAACATGGTGATTCATGGTTCGATCCTCCGCAGCGACTTAATTTTGCAACCAAGGTTGGCGGCCACTTGTTGGCTTCAAAATGGTCCTGAATAAATTGAATATGAATACCATAAATATGACATCTGGTTTTGACATTTGGCTCGATTTGGTACCACCCCCTAGGCGACAAGCTAAATGCAAAATTTGCAACCCACGGGGAATCGAACCATTGAAAACGCCTTAGGCTCCTTTTTTGGCATTGCTAAATCCGTTCAGCGCAAATGAAACATGGTTTTGTTTTCCCTACATGCGTCCCTACAATATGCAGAAAACCGTTTTGAAAAGGTGCCCTGGGAGTGCCAATAAAGGGCAAACGTCTCTCAGGAAGTGAAACTTACACATTTTTAATATACTCTACAGCATTTTTAGCGTTGAATCCAAATTACATCAGTAGGTTTTCGTTCAGTGAATGAGTTCAGATATATAGGAGCGAAAAAAGTGATAACCAGAGAAATGCGAAATTTCTCTTTAGAGTTGATTGAACCAGAGTCACTGTTTCAATATATTTTTTGGTATCCCAGATGCTCAGAAAATCACTTCTATGCTCACTGCGCGTATCTCTATAACAGACAAAAAACTATTTCGAAAAAGCGCTACATGTCCTGAAAGACTTTGACTCCTGGCAGGGTTATCACTATGTTGCTATAATACCAACGGGGGGTGGTCGTATTTGGTTGAGCTTGTAGGGGGTCATAATTGCTCCAGCTCCATGAATTCAGATGGGAAATGGAGGTGAAATTGGAGTATTGCGTGGGCAACATGGACGCAATAATCCAGTTTCACCTCCACTTGGACCTCCTTTTGGAGGAAGTGGGTGGAGTTTGGTGTGTCGACTGGTCTCAGAATCAAATACTACAGAAACATTCATGATGGTGACGGTTGTGGTCGTGGTGGGGAAGTCTCCTGAGTCTCATGGTGATGGGGGGGGGGTTGCAGGGGGTCGTGAAATTTCTGAAAGGGAGGTCGGAAAAATTTCCAAAAGGTACCAACGGTAGGGTTGACCCTGTTTCCTGCTTGAGCTACTACAGTAGCGAACCCGCCATACTCAATAGCTGCCTCTTCATCTACATTTAGCGCCTCTGCCCAGAAAAGCTTTAAACGCAGGGATATTTCCGTCCACCGATTGAGTAAGGCCCATCCCGAGGAAAGTTGAGCGGTTCACGTTTGCAAGGGATACACCGAGCTTGCCCGAGGAAGAACTATTTTAGCGAGGTAGTAGACCACTTCCCCAAGCCTCAGCTCCAGTTCTTGTGGAAGAAGGGAGTCTACATGTCGTCTCAGTATGGACGCAAAGTGTTGGACATCTACAGTACATCACTTAATTCCAGGCTGCCACCCATTTCATTTCGTATTATTTAGCGTGTATGGATAGTTGTTGGAAGTAGTAGACTCCAAGTAAGAGTCTAAACAAAAATAAGATAATTTCTTTCTGACAATGAGACTGATCGGTACAAATGGTAATATCTTTCATTCTCTCATTTTTCTTTACTTAGTCACTTCGAATCTTACGTTTCCCCACGTGGGCACCACTTCACACATCATGTACGATGTTTTCTACGCTCGCGTGGCTTATCTCGCAGTTTTGATACAAAAAGCTCTTCACAAATTTTCAGAATGAGACCATGTCACCACACTACCCTGATCGTGCTCTCATTCATGGTTCGATCACTCTACTCTCAACAATCAACTACATATACATCAGGAAGTAGCGAATCAAGAGGTTATTGTCGCTGAAGTCTAAATATGTGCAAAATTATTGGCAGTTCCGCAAATTTTATCTTGTAACGGTTTTGATAGTTTGAGTTGGCGTTGTGAATGACGTTAGATTAATATTGCGAAACCATTCGATGAAATTCAATAGCCTTTTATTATATACGTATTGTCAAGTGTTTGCCATTTTCTTGAAAAGGTAGCCTCTAGGAGCAAAATCAGTGGAAAGGTATTGCCAAAAAAAGTAAGCTAATATTTTCTCGAGTCAAACGCTACAGCTCGATAGAGCTAACAGAAGAAGAAGGGCACATTACAACTCTGCGCGAAAATTGGTAACTTTTGACGTTTACTGGCCATGAGTACTGCTACCATGCCTATGCTGTATGTCCTTTGCGCTAATGACTTATAAAATACCACCAAACAAACAGTAACGTAGGTAGATCTATACCTCAAGCTAGGTGGCTGATCACATTTTCAACGCCACACTGAAATCTTTTCGAAGTAGTTGGAGAAGTTGTATGCCGTATTGCTAACGGAAGAGTGACTGGGAGCAGTTTCTTATGAGACCGTAAAATATCACTTATCACTTGGCCACAAGGATGTTATATGACCCCAAAGGAAGACGATGACTCTCAGACCAACCCAATATATAGCACACTTGCTGAAAACATGAGTCCTAAGTCCACGGGTCTTGGCACAACCATTGCCTTTTGCGGATAACTCAGCACCCTTGCGATATTTGTAATACACTGGTGTGCAAAACTTAAGGACCAGCGCAATTTTTCCGTGATGTGTTACTGCCCAGTAAGACAACCCGATGGAACCTAATTGCACATAGAAGGAACTGCTGCAGTACAGTACAAAATGCAAATGAAAGAAACCATTGTAAGGGCTACAGAGATTTCATTAGTTATGATACTCCATCCATCTGGTCCCTAAGTTTTGCACACCAGTGTATTATATATTCACATCTTAAATTGATGAAGCAAACCTCCCCAGTGTTGAGAGTTCTCGAAAAGTCGGTGGTCACAGCGACGTATGCACAACTGATGAGCAACGCTCTCGTAGCATTTCCGGTTGTAGACAGTTGTGTTCAAAAGCTATTCAAAGGCACACACCACGATAAGGTTGAGTAAGTTCCAGCCCGAGGGAAGTTGGTCCGTACACATTCACACGGGATGTGCCGAGCTTACCGCACGGAAGGAATAGAATCAATCTGCTCTCGCACGTATCCATGCTCTCTCGTTTCTTTCTTCCCATCTCTGTGTATCTCTTATTTTGCTGTCTGTTTCTAAGGGGCCTCTACGGACTAGAGAAGAGAGGCTACAAATTTTAGGGTTTTCGGTAGTTATTCTTCACTACTGATCAAATTCACACCTTTAGTTCCCCCTCCTAGCGAAGCCACACCAGCATGACCCTACAGTGTGCTTTTGAACACACCGCCTAAGAACCTTGACTTATAAGAGGGACTGTATTTAAAGGCAGAGTTTCGGCTCAGACTAACCTGATAAGCCCTTACAATGGCTGGAAGTGCGTGGGACACAATTGCAAAAGACGCGCCATGTTCCTGCATCAAAACGCGTCACTAACACGCTAGCCGCTAAAAACTTTGGCACGCTCCACCAGCTGAGACACGCTCCGCCCACCGTTCGATATCGTGTCTGGGTCGCAATGTTGATCTGCTATGCTCTCTGTACTCGGACTTCTCCACCGCTCTCCGCGCACGAATGATCTGTCATCTCTGCTGATCTTTTGAACATCTGTGCAGCGTAGAGCGAAAGACTCGTATTTCCTGTGTATTTCAGGATTTTTTTTCATTCTTTCTCCTCTGGCGGTCCACCTCCCACCCCTACTTCCACATTTCATTGGAGTTGCCTCATCAATTTGATCCTAAATCTCACCTTTGAAGGCATGTCCCAGGATGAAATCGTGTGGTTCTTGCCCAAAAATGTGATTGTATTGGAGCGAAACGGGTTAAGAGCTTCAGAGCTTCGTGGTCGGCTCTGCCAAGGCAATGATAGACTTATGGCTAGCGCGAAGAGGAGAGTATGAGGAGAGACAATGCAGTTGGCGCCAGGCAATAGTCTGATGAATGCAAAAAATTTGCAGCTGCTGCAGCTTAATTTGCAAAGCCCTAGCGCTTTTGTCGAGTATTTTCCGTGCACAGGAGTGCCACATCTGAGATTTGTCTTTAATAAGAGAGGTCTTTCAGGGTGTGGGACACTTTTTCAAAACGGTTTTGTGCATGCTGTAGGGGCTCTAACGTGGACTATAATACTATGTTTCATTTTCGCTGAGCGGCCCCGTGAGGGACAAAAAAGGGTTGAAAAAAGTCGCTCAATTACGGGCGGTTTTCACTGCCTTGGAGTGACGCTACAGACTTGTAGAAAAGACCACGTGCATCGAAGGGTACTGATGAAGGTGACGGCGAAAATCCTTCTATTTTATAAACCGCTAACTTGGTGTGTCGGTTTGTATGTATGTGTGTCTGTATGTATGTATGTATGTATGTATGTGTGTATGTATGTATGTCCGTCTGTCCGTCCGCAATGAAGTGATAAGGAAACTCATGGTAAACAAGCCGCTCACAAAATCGGTCAGCTCGCAAGACTTGCGCTATGAATGTTTTGCAATGGCATGATTGTGATAGCATCCTCAAAGGCTATATAAACACCTACTGAGTACACTCTCGATCGTTCCATATGGTGTTACTATGGAAGCTGGAGGGCGGTGGAGGAAGAAGGGACAAGGGAAGGGGGGGGGGTGGGGAAGAGAGAAGGAAGAGCAATCCTCAATAGAACTAATGTGCAATCAAGTATCGCGATGCTACTTTACCGTCCTCTATTACAGATTGATGATGCTCTCTATTACATGGAACACCTTTTTTGCGTAGCCATCCGCTGTGCCCTATTCCACCTGCGGCACTTCCACGAGGTATCAGTGTCAAGGTGGAAGAGGGCACAGCGGAAAGCTTAAGCCTACGCAGGAAAGGGAGGCTCGGCAGTTGCCGGGGGACCAATCTGGTAACATAAAAATCTATCAAAATTGAAGTACTTATTAGTGGTAATGCTGAGGAAAGCGCGGTGTTTTCATAGGGGTCTTCGGCATCCTACCTTGTGCAGTGCACCGGTGATCAAGTGGATAGCGTGTTGGACTTGGGTTTGCACGGTGGGTGTGGTTCGGTTCCGACCAAACGCAAGTTTTTGCATTTTTGATTATCATTCCCAAATGGCCTCCACATTGCTCCAGCGTCAAAACCAACACAGTATCTACGATCAGACCACCAAGTGTTCTTGCAAATGGGTTTCTATCGAAAACTGGCGGGTTAAGTTCGCAGCGCCATACTGGCGCCAAATGGCGTCGACGCCAAAAACGAACGCTATATTCGTGATCAGGACCCCAATTTACCCCATGTGCAAATTTCAGTAAAAATCAAGATTTTCACCTGACTTCGGAAAACGGGGTGACCATGGGCTACAGGCCGTCATGCATGCTGGCGGGTGACTTGGAAACGAGCGCGGCGCGGAAATGGAGAAGAATGCTTCGATGATTCTTGGAATCCAAAGTACGACTTCATAGAGAACATCCCAGACCACGTCGCAGTCCTTGAAATCACTCCAGCTATCGAGATGAAACCTTGTAAATGGAAGAGCCGTGGACCTAACATATCACGCTTTGATGGAGAGAAGAATTTGTCAACTACAACTTCATGTGCTGTTCATCAGTCACTTGCTTGTTTGTCACTGTCCATTCAGTAGTGGAACATCTCACTGTTTGGGAAGAATAACAAGAAAATCGTTTTCAGTTAACGGCTGGAGGCAGCTATTAGCCACCACTGACCTATCAATGGCTAATTTTTTGGATCTGTGTCGAAATCTCAGTTTCCCTGAAACTCCTAATATAAGGGATATCGAGTGCCCTGATTAAAAGGGATATCGAGTGCCCTGATTACGAATATGGCAACCATTTTTTCCGAAAACCCCAATTTACGTCACTTCGGCGCCATTTGGCGTGACAACTTTTTTCGGTCAGATTCTGGTAAAAATCTGAACGTAAAAGTTACTGATGGTTTTCATAATGAAAATGATATCTATTATTGGCTCTGCCGCTACTTAGAGTGAGTTTGGAGGTTCCAACTTGAATGCAAAAATCTTGTCATCGCTAGAGATTGGACCTTGGACCATTTTCTCATAATTTTTTGAGGTTAGCGGGGCCGCTCAGCGAAAATAGGCCACGGTTTTGTAGCCCACGCACCAGCTCCTATAGCATGGAGAAAACCGTTTCGAAAAAGCTTTCCACACCCTGGACGACCCCCTTGTAAGGGTCGATCCTACCGACCGAAGGGAATCGTTCACATGACTCCTGCCGGGTTGTGCCTTCAAATATGTGCGAATGTGGTCTAACCCGTGGAGGAAAACCGGAAAAAACAAAAAATGGGTGTGTGTTTGAAAAGACCTGCAGTGTGCGTGCAAGGTGTTGGAACAGTTCAGGGCAAATCAAAGTGTTAATTTTTACAGACGGCGACAGAGAGGCGAACGATACAGAAATCACCATTCTCATCAATTCGAGTTTTGTGATCATCGAAGACCTGGAGGTTAGTTAGATCGGCTCTTTCAGGTTTGCCTGCAAATTCTCCTGTTTTCTTACGAACTCTTCATTAACAAAACACGACTATGCGCAAACACAAAGTGCTTTATTTCAAGCGCGGCGCGACCGTTTCTCAATGGATTTTTCCGTTCTCTCTCGTTACCCAAAAAACGCTCTGTGTTTGCCCGTGAGCACTTCAAACAGGAAATTGGGAGTGACCAGAGACTCAAAAATCAGTTTCAGGTTGACAACGCCACCGATTTGGACCATGTTGCCGAGAGGTCCCTCGGAGTCAAACAAAGGGGTTTTCGGAAGTTAGTCAATTTTTCGTAAGATCTCTCATAGCATACGACGCCGGATATAACCAGTAGATTTGATTAAGAAAATTGATTGAATCAGAAAACAGCTCACCGGTTTTAGGGCCTATAGGACTGCGTTTGCAACTGAATTTGAAGAAAGTTGAGCAAAATATTTATGGAACTCAAAGCAACACCTTCATATCAAATTTGTGGCTTCGCAGCGGTCGATATGGAATTGTGGATGATTAGTTCACTAAGAAAGAAAAAGAAGCAAAGGAACGTCGATAAAGCCATCAACAAGTATCCCCTCTTGAATAAGGAAGGGTGCGGGCCGGACGAGTTGGGCGAACTTGCCCGCCTCATGGCTCCACTAACCCGCGCGTAATTGAATTAGCCGCAACGCCTTAACACACACAGCGTACCATAGGGTGCTCACGATGTATCTCGTCCAAATGCTATGATTAGTCGCAAAATACTGACTTTGTAAGACCCTAGCGTCTCTATCGCCCACTTTCGAGCCGCAACAACGGCACATCTGTGCTACTCGGCTACTCTATTCCATCCATCGAACAGATTCTTCGACGCGTCTTCTGTTGGGGTTTGCTTTAAGTAACCTTACTTCCGCCACGCCATCTCGAACTAACTTCCAATTCTTGTTGCAGTGTTGCTATGCTTTAGAGGCCCTTAACTGTTCGAGCCATAGGTATCTTAGATTGAGCGGTACACACAAGAATTCGTGTTTCAGACTTGGACCCCCGTCATGTCGGAAATTTTCGGTTAGCGAAAAGTACAAAATGCTGGAAGGTGTTGGTGGACGAAATCAACTCTATATGGCTGAGGTTCTATGTTTCTCAGTTTTTCTTAGAGCTTGCTTTCATTTTCACAAACAAAATAAAATGACGATGGAATGGTTTGCTGAGTGTTGGTGCTTCGCTTTGAGGTAAGCTAACCAGCCCGTTTGGCGTTCCTGCTGGGGTCGGTATGATG